>JANHGN010002221.1:35424-61236 GCA_024605025.1 Megaceryle maxima
CCTGTCCCTTCTGAACAGCTTGTAGCCATCGATAGCCACACTCCAGTCATAGGATTCGTCCCACCAGGTTTCAGTAATGGTCACTATGTTGTAGCCTTCCAGCAGCACAGTAGCTTCCAACTCCCTGTTTGTTGCCCATGCTGCATGTGTTCATGTAGAGGCACTTGAGCTGGGCAGATGGCTGTATCCCCTTTCCAGAGAAACACCCATTAATTCCTTTGAGCTGTTTCCCCTGATGTTTCCCTGTTGGCTGCTACTATCACAGGAGCCCCTGGCTCATCTCCTTGAGATTCTGGCTGTGCTGCTGTGTCCCCAGCATGCTGTAGGGTAAGCAGCTGAAGTTCCTTACTAGCCCCCTATCCCTCCAACCCTGGTGTGTCATCCCTCATCTTGTGACACAAAGGCCTGATTGTATCATTATCCCCCTCCTCCTTTGCATCGAATTGATCATTCCCAGGTTCTACTGTGAGTCCAAGCTCATTGATAGCTCTTGAATCTTCCCCATCACATGGCTCATTGTCTCCTACTTCCCCTGAAATAGCAGTGGAGCTGGCACACTGCCCCACAAACATCACAGGCTTGTTTCCAGTGAGCCTGGTTTCCAGCAAGCCTCATGTACATTTCTAGATACCAAGAAAGATGAAACAGAGTGAGATAATACAAATGGGAACTTTCAAAGGACAAGATTTTCTAAAAAGCCATGCTTCAAAAGTACAGTAAGTGTTTCCCTCCCTTTCCCATTACTGAGAATTATGATTTCCAAGGCTAACTTTGACACACTGAATATCCATGTAACCAGAACAAAATTACTCAGTATGTACATACAACCTTAATGTATAAAACTCAATGTTTTTCCTTTTTGTTATATATGTTACCTGCAATTGCAATAGTGTGATGCAGACATGGAAAATAATTGTGTCTGTGAAGGCTTGGATATTGCTATCTGATTTTTTTTAATAATGGTGTGACAGTAATAGAACGTATGACAGATTTCTATCTTGATGTGATGTAAAGAAATCTTGTTACAGAGTTTTGGTTCTTCAACTGACTCTTGACAGGGTTGAGCAATGTGCCTGGGGAAGTTTTAGTTTCAGCTAAGTATTCCCACACTGGCTGTATCTGCATCACCCTTTGAGCACTCTTAAGTGCCAGCTGCCCTTCCTACCCCACTGCCTGGAAAGGCACTGTCACTTCTGTGCTGCAGGAAAAGATCACAGGGCAGGGGACATGAGCCAGCTCTAGCCCTTTCTCATTTGACAGCTGTACCCTTACTTTCAGTGTAAATTGGGTGCCCATTGAAGTTTGTGCCCAGCAAACTCCTTTCCCAAGTTCTGGCAGTGTTTTGCAGATGTGAGGCAGGAAAGAAGAACCAGAGGATCCATTTTACAAGGCTGTATAGCATAGGAATTACAAGCAAAGGCACAACAGGTGCTCATGCTGCTGCAACAGTGACATGCTTGACTCTAAGCACAGGCACAATGTCAGTTATTTGCAAATAAGTGAATAATAGGCAAAGAACATTAGTGTTGTTTACCAGCTACAGAGAAAGAGTTATTTTATGTGTGTTGTGAAATAGTTCTGCTTTATTTCAGGTTTTTTTTTCTTTTCATGACATTTCATCACTTCTCATTTCCCTCAAAATTAGATTGTAAACTAAATTGTTCATTCTTTATTCCAGTCTCACAGAAAAGAAAAAGAAAAAAAAAAACACAACAAGAAAACAGCCCTGTAAAATAAGTATTGCTGGTGGCTACATAATGCACAGATTTCAATGTACAGCTTATATTTTTTAGTCAATTGCTATAATGTATTGGTAGAAATAAAGACAGTAATATTGACAAAAACCCCCAAGAATATTGTTTAATATGTAAACAGATAAAGTCAGATATGAACTTTTGAAAATTATTATATTTTTTTCAGAGAAAAACTTGGAGATTTCCTTAATTTTCATCCAAAATAAGGAAAATAAAGAAGTAAAAGGTAATAGAGGATGAAACCTGATGTGCTGGCATGATGGTTGTCTATATTTTAACTGAGAATGGGTTCCTAGTTTAACTAAAAAGTAATTTCCAAACTTCTATTTGCTTATCATTTTTTCTTACTTTAGGAGACAAGCCTATTTGTATACCTTAAGCCATGTCACACATTATTATGTAGCGTGACATAGATGCTGCTGAAGGCTTCCAAAATATTTTAGATTATTTTTATTCTATAGACAGTTGACAAGATTTCTTTCTTTCCCTCCATGACAATTACAGAAGTACTGAACTTTTCAGTGGCAAAAAACCCCATGAACCTTCATTATATGTAAGCATATGTAACCAGTTTGTCATGATGTTCTCAGGAACTTTTTTTTCCCCTCATTTTAAGTTGAAAAGTTTTTCTTAGAATTGCTTAATGTCAGTGCTCATATCCTGCTAACGGAAGACCAGAATAAATGCCAGTATTCACCAGTAAATCACAGAAACACAAGCACCTGGAATATAATTTATATTTCTCTTAATTTGCCAGAATACTATCAGAAATTAAAAAAAAACCCAAAAAACCAACAACAAAACCAAACAAACAAAACCCGAAAACAAACAAACAAACAAAAACCAACACACAAAAAAACCTTTAGGAAAGTGACAACAAAAACATGGGAACACTGAGATGCAAAAAGAATTACACATATATATATATAAAACATTAAAAAAAAAAACCCTGATACAGTCCACATAAGCTGTAGTCTGAGCTAACTGTGGTATTAGCTGAATTAATGAACTCTACCATACCTTCTTGCACACTGTAAATATAATGATACTGTAGGAATGTTAGATCCAAAAGGATGTTTCAGGAACTTAGAATGTGGATATTTAAAGAGAAATAGTAACTTTACTTTTAGCGAAGAAAGCTCTCTTCTGGAGTACTCTGCTGATTAACAAAGCTGTCTGTGAGATTCATTATGCCACCACAAAATTAGGCCAGAAGAGGATAAAATGTCCATTTGGAGATCAGAAAATTTACTTTGCTGGCTAGAGGAATGCTTTCCTTCACTGAATAAATGTATTGTGAAATATATTAGAACTCAGTTATATTCTGCAGGCACAGTAATTTTTTTTAAACACCAATTAGTATTTCATTTTAATTGCTTCCCTGTATAAATCCTTGAGAATCTGTATGAGCAGACTTATGGAAAGTTAAGAAATACTGAATATACCTTCTCTAACAGTCAGTGCTGTAACAACATTTGGATTTTTTTTTTAAAGTGTCATATGAAAGGTCCCAAACAACTCAGAATTAGGAGCAGCTGTCCTCTATCCTCCTTTTAAACTATCATGGCTGCGAGTGATTAGAGATGGAAAAAAAGTTTCTGCTGCTTGTAATAGGCTACTCAGTAATGAAATCTAGCAAAAGTATGATGTAGTTTCTTCATTGCAAACTCTTTATATTGAAATCAATTCTGTAAATTCTAGGCAGAGTTTAGGAGCCATTCAAAGAGAATTCTTAATCAGAAAAACAAAGTAGCCACAGTCCTCTGTCATTGCTAAGGACTGTAGCTGAAAATGTAGCTTGTTTTATTAGGCCTTAATTTGTGTATACCTTTACTGCCCGAGATTTATTTTTCTTTATTAAGCAAGCCTGCTTATCATAACATCTTGAAAGGAGGCTGGAAAGTCTAGAAACAGAACAGTGGAGACAACATTATGTGCACATGTACATTATTAATTCTGACACCACTTCCCATTATACAGTCAAATTCAGCCTGCCATGAGCAGGGTCCTGCATTGGAGAGGACCAGCTGTATCTCCTTGCACCAAGACATGCCTCATCCCAGTCCTCAGATGGCTGGGACTCATCTTTTGCTCCTTCCATGTTAAATACAAGGGGAAACAGCACACTGCTGACAGAAAGCCACTGGTAGAGTATCGAGCTTCAGTGCAGAGTGAGGAGACTGGGCAGACCTACAGCTCTGAAAATACATATACCACTTTAGTAACAAATGTTATTTCACAAGAGCAGCCAAACTATAAAGCCCTCTAAACTAACGTCTTCTCTGGTGCCACACTACCCTGTGTGCTTTTGCAGGTGTTGGAGACAATTATTTATGATGCTTTCCTAGTGATGCTGACAAAACCAGTCTGTCTTTTTTTGCCACATGGTGGATGTTATAGAAGGCTTTCAATCAAACATGACCTCCTATAAATTAGGCATGTTATTGTCTCTGATAAAAGCCTAAAAGCCTTACTTTCTAACCACAAGGTGTAATCTCAATTTAAATTACTACAAGATTTTGAGAAGAGGCCTCTATATTTAAAAATGGTAGAGGCTTGGATATAAATTGAAAGCTGCTGCTGGAAGGCCTGAATGATAGATTTTGGCTGAACCACTGAGAAAACTCAAGTATTTTTTGCATTTGCTGCTTTTACTACACAAGGACTTAGCCAAAAGACTAGTTAAAAATCCTTATGAAGGTCAGAATAGGAAAAGTTATTGCACCTAGCATGATCATAAGAATGTACAGGAGACCCAGTTACCCTTGAGGTTTGTTTGAAGCACTTCTTTTTCTGGACTAGTGGTGGAACAATAACCTACATATTTAGAAAATGGATAAAATAATGAATGTAAACTTTACAAAATGCTGTGATGCTCAAGGCATCTTACAAGCAAAATAGAAAAAAAACATTGTTACTATAAAAGTAATAATACATATATTTATCCATAGTGATCTCTAAGAATTTTGCATAATAAAATAGTAAAATGAACTAACTCTCAAACACAATAGCTCATTCTTGGTTACACACATGCTGAGTTTTATGTAAATAAATATGCAAGAATTTTAATGACAGTGTCTGTTCTGGGAATAGGATTTTTTTAATTTTATTTGATCAATGTTGGAGAGTATAAAATGTCAGAACTATTATTTTCTATTAACTGTATCTGGCATCGGCATAAACAGTCAACTTTGCCAATCAGTTAAGTGGGTAAAGAAGTAAGAAAATGAGAAGAAAGTGTTTGTCAAACTTGGTAAAAACTTCACAATCTATGAACAAAAGACCTCATTTGCTTGCATTTTTTTGTTTAAAATAATTTGTAGAACCAAAATCCTTTTGGTATTATTCAGCTAAAAAAAATAATAAAAATATCACACATGTAAGAGTTTGAATGTCTGGCTCATCACAATTTTAATTGTAAATCCCAGGAAATGCAGAATATGAAAATTAAATTAGGAAGTGCTCAATGGATTGCAGAGTAGTAAATTTTATTAAATTTCTTTACAAAATAACATTTGGAAAATAATTTAATAAAAAGCTGTATGTGCTTTACTAAGAAACAATGAAAAAGGTTCAAGCAGTTTTTACTATACCTAGAATATTTTTATGTCTGTGGGCTTAAGCAAACCGCAGTTCAAGTGAATGTGAATTATCAAAATCTATGAAGCTTTAATCTCATATGGAATTTATGTGTTGATTACTGAAAATACAATTTATGACAAAGATCATGATTCTCTGAAGCTATGTTATATGAACACTCTTTATGATTATATAGCGAATTGTTAGCAGCTAATCTTTGAAAGTTACAATCTAGTGTTTGTCACAGACAATGCATTTAATTTAAATTTATAAAAAACTGTAGCATACTGAAACAATATAGACTTGTGTAGTGTTCTTAGCAGAAGTTATAACCTGCCATCCAGATGTGGCTCTCCACAACAAGAATGTCTCTTTTTCAATAGCTGGTCTTTGGAAAGACAAGTCAGACATCTTCTCTTATTTTTGCTTCTGTAGTAGTATTATAAACTAGGTATGAAAAGAAAGAAAACTAGAAAAATACTTATTTACTGTGTACCTTGGAATAGCTCCACAATGTTAGATTTTATTGCTGAAATACATAGGACTTGTGCCATTTGGATAAGTAAAATAAAGATTTCTGGTTTGTTAGAAAGATAATGTTAACTTTGAATTTAATCATGTTGGTCAAAGCAATATTGCAGTATTGCCTTTCCTATTGCAGTTTATTGAAAGACACAACAATGACAGCAATTATGTAAATCTTCTCCATGCATGAGATTTTCCCATCAGATGAAAAGAAAATTCCAGTGTCAAACAGCAAAATTTCACTTTGTTTCTACAAGCCATTCAGAGCCCTTTGGCTTTTGTTCATGAAAAATCTGGAACAATGCACTGATTGATCCACTTGATTAATTAAGTTAGTATGACTAATAATATTAAGAACTGAGAACTGAGCAAAACATAATTATTTATAATATTGGCAGTGGATACATACAGGTTGTTTTTTTTTTTAATTAAAAAAAGAAGAAAAAAAGAAAAAGAAAAAATGGGAAAAGGAAGAAGGAGAAAAGAAAAAAAAAAGAAAAAGGAAAAGAAAATATAAGAAAGAAAAAGAAAGAGAAGGAAAAGGAAAAACTTCTTAAACATTGTAAAATCTTGATTTTAAGTCCTCTGATACTGCCAAGAAGAAAAACAGCACGAGCTATCTTGCATTTCTCATCATCCTGAGCTCAGAGTGATAGCTCCAAGAACATTGATGTCATTGGCTCAGGAGAGTGTGTCACATAGAGGACCCCACTCCTCACTGTCCTAGTGCCTTACTTAATGCCTGGATGCTTCTCTTTAATACAGTGAGTTGCCTTACTTTCCTGAGGATCAGCAGAGAGGACAGGAAAGCTTTTATTTCATGCCTCATTTCTTCCAATATCCTTGGACTGACTTACCTCTCCCACTTTCTCCTGGCAGTTATTGAAAAAGAGTAGCAAATCAATTGGTATTTCCTGTACTTGGGTGCATGGGTGTAAACATCACAGCACCTGGGACACAGCACCACTTTCTAGCAACAATCATTTTGGTGATGAACATGATTATCTTAGCTAATTAACAGGCATTTGACTACTCCACTGGTATGGACTGAAGGCTGGTGAGGGAGGTTTAGTCAGTGTTAATGGGCTTCAGAGAAAAATACTATTGATTTCATTAGGATTAATTGATGTGTCATCAAGGAAGAAGGCTGCCTGGACAGGCCAACGTGTATCCCCTGTCTGAGACACTGCTGAATTGCTGATGTGTCACTCAGTCAATATCTATATGACATTTAACATCCAAGTGTCAAGACATTTTGAGCCTAAAGTCCCCTCTCTCAAATGCAAAACCAGGCATATACGCCAATAATATTTGCACCATGGACCTGCCAAATCAGTAATTTTTAATAAAAGCTATGGGGGTTTTACAAGAGAATCAGTTGCCAGCCAGTAAATTGTCCTTTTTCTTATATAGTAACATGATAAATCCTAATCATTTGCAATTAAGTTTTGTTCAGTTTTCAGATTTTATTTTAAGAACTATACCTGGAAAGCACCACCACTGTCCATAATACAGGTAGTCAGTAAAGAAAATCAGTAACTTAAATAGCTCTATAACTTCCTTTAATATAAAGTATAATTTTGATCAATCAATAATTATAAATAATACAGGCACTGAAGAGTTCCACAGTGAGCTTAAATTTAGAAATTCACATCTTTTACTTTAAATAACTTTCAGCCAAAGGCTGTTCTTCCTCCCAGCAGTCCATCCCAGCTTTTCATTACGAATGGTGGACTGTGGTATCCAAAATCACATCTTTTGCATAGCAAAAATTGCTTCATTGACAAGACCCCTCCATTATTAAAGGGTCACAGGCTCCACTGGAAAGTGACACTTCTGGTAAGAGTTTCTGCTGAACTCAGCTTATTCAAAAAAGTGAAAAGCGTTATAAAAGGCCCAAAAGCTATTATGTCCACTTGGCTTTTCACCATCCCTCGTACAGGTGAGAGACTGTATATAAATGCCTGTTGCCTTTTTTTTTTTTTTCAGGCAGATGTAGGCTCACTATATCCACACAAAGCTGAGTAGATGTGAACCAGTTCTGCAAAGGTGCAATTCACGTGAGGTTGTTCTTGCATTGCACATTAGACTTGAACAATAACACTGCAGTAGTGTTTAGTCCACCCAAATGGCAGGGTGATAGACAAAGGAGATAGAGTGAAACTCATTTTCCTAGAGTGGCATTGTGTGACATGTTTAAAGTTAATTATGATGTGGAACCTCAATCTTTAGGCTTTGACTACAAATTCACAACTCATGTTAGAGAAAAAAAAAAAAACTATAAGGAAATAAGATTTTAAAGTAGGCAAACAAAAAGACAAATGAACTGTAAACCAGAACTAACTCTGTTTCTTTTTTGTCTTTTCTTCAGTCTTCCACATCCTTTTGTATTCTGTGTTGAAAGCAGAATCAACTATGCAGCATTTATAGTGATGTTACTCTCCTGATAAAGTATTACTGAGGCTGTGGCAACAATCTAGGGCTCAGCAGGGAAGCTGCAAGACAGCTATTTTTGTAATGTTTAAAATTATACTAAATTAATAAAAATAAAATCTCCTGCTGGGTTTCCAGTTTTAAATAGCACATTGTGGTGTAAATGATCAGAGCATCACAGTTCTGTTAATTTACTACATATTATAACAGCACATATATCAGAAGACACTAAAAGTTCACAGCATTTTTCATTTTAAAAACAACACTGTGAACTGGCTGAATAATTTCAATAGTTTATGCTGGGAATTGCTAATAGATAATCAATGGGATAGAGGGAAATGGGAAACCTGTGCATGATAACTTTTAGTGGTTTGAAGGTATAATTGTTTAGAACTCTGTCTGGGAGGAGTCTGTCTGTTCCCCGGATTGTAACAGCCTAACTTACTAAATTACCACCTCCTAAAATTAGAACAATACTTAAAAAATAATAACTATATTTAATCTTTTATTAAAGCAAGATGAAATATTTTCTAATAAAGAAAAAAAAAATATTGCTTTAGAATTAGAGAACTTCCATTGTCTTATACATGTCTGGAAAGCTTCTGTAAAGTGGCTTTAAAAACCCTACCCCAAAGCATGTATTAGGTTAGATAGTCACTGAGCACATCTTTTGAAATAATCTGGAAAGCTCTCACTAACTTATCTTACACAGCAGGCAATGAGCTGAAACCATCTTGTCAAATGTTGAACAGCATGAAATGCTAATACGTGTGTAAGACCAAGACCTAAACAGAATAAAAGAATAAGGTGGTCACATATGTTTTCAAAGAAAGAATGTTAAAAATGCAAATATTCACTTGACAGAAAACTCAAATATTGTCTCCTTAGATAATTTCCCCCTAGTACTGGAAACCTCTGCTTTCACTGTGGCCATTCATCCCTGGTAGAAAAGGATCAAAGTAATGGCAAGCAGAATGCACCACTGGCAATCAAACTGTCTGATAGGCTTTGACAAAGCTAGACAGATGGATAACAGTATTAGTGCTTTGCACCCATGGGTGGAGCAATGCCCAGAGCAATGACAAGAGGACACTGATAGGGAAAGTTCAGGCAAGGTAACATGTGCTGAGATATCTCTTCCTCATTCCAGTTTTTCTTGCTCTGATTTTAAAGTGGTTCTGAGCTGTGTTTGAAAGCCTGGAAGACTTACAACTACTTCTGCTAACATTTGTGCTCTCATATGCCAGACTATTTCTTTTCAAAAGTACTGCTTATTAAGCAAATAAAAGAAATATAATTTTGGTAATTATTACATTTACCAGTAGCTGGAACAAGGTGAAAGTCACTGTCATTCTTGTTGAGCTAGCTGATATAATGTGACCTGAAGTAATGTGTTACACTGAGACCATGTCATTGTGAAGGAGGCAGTATTTGTACTACACTGTGGCAGTCTAATATGTGTATGTCTTAAACTACTGAACAAGCGAATAGAAGCAATACAACTACAACTTCTTGGGATGTGTTTTAGACAGCAGTTCATCAAAACAGACAGACTCAAAGCAGCTCACTTTTCTTAGACAGTCTGAGTCTCAAAAAACCAAACCAAACCAAAACCAAAACCAAAACCAAACCAAACTAAACCAAACTAAAACAAAACAAAACCACTTTTCAAGACCAATTAAGTACTTTTTTGCTGGTTCACTCAAGTTTTGATAAAGGGCGAGCTGATTTAGCACACTATGGATTTCAGAAAAATTATAAAATGTAAATCAGTCTTCTTGTAACACAGAAAAATGATCAACAGCTTACAGCTTTTGGTCTTTAATCTTTACAACTCTTCCTTTTTTTTGGTCAGCAAGTGACAATTTTTCTCAATTGAAATATGTAATACAAATTGTAATGTAAAGATAAAAGCTTGGATAATGAGGACTGATTAGTAGCAGCTTTACTTCCCCTCTACCCACCACCCTTGTGGCATCTCAGAGGCCCACTTGGCAGCTGGGAGAGCAGCAACTGAATTTTTGGTAGGAAAAGAAACTTTGAATCTGGGCTTCCAATATAATATGTCTCTATCATGACTTGGGACTACAGTGGATTTAGAAGCTGAGTATGAATGTTACACCTTGTGTATGTGAAATAACTGTATCCGATTTTTTTTTTTTACTAAACTTCCAAATTCAACTTTTTTTTGTGAAACCAAATTCTGATTTACTAGCTGACACCAATAATAAGAGGCAGAAAATATTATTTTGGCATACCTTTCCAAAAATCCTGCTTTTTGCAGCTCCATCACTATGTCTGCAGAGATTTTTTTTTCTCCCTCTTGGCAGTTTTGTCCTTCCCTCCCAGCTGCTACAGTGGGGATAACACATTTCTCCCCCTTCCCTGGAGGACTACAGAAAGGGTAAACAGTTTTAGTCCATAAGGTATCCCATGGATAGAGACTATAAAGGTTTCATCTGTACCAGTAAGAGTACACTGGGAGAAAGCACAATGTGGCATGCCATGACTGATGTCAGCTTTGCCCCTTGCTCTTCAGAACAGGGAGGCTGTGCTCAGCCTGACTGCTGAGGGCAGTCCCTCAGATGGGGACTCACTCTGCACACCATATTGTGCTGGTATTATACCAGTGAGTGTGCTAATTATTAAACAAAATGACAAATGCAGTTTCTTAGTAAAGCTTGTACCCTGGATTTTTGTAATCTGTTAGTACAGTAAACTTAGAAAAGAGAAGAAGACACAAAGGAGAGAAAAGGAAACATGTAGATCCCTGAAGTCTTAGCTGGTTAGATGTATACCCTCTTGACTTACATATCACTTTTCTCAAGTTTCTGCTGAGCTGTCCTATAAGGCCCTCCCGAAAAAATCATGTCTAAATAAGTGCTCACTCAAACTTAATTGACTTTATTATTAAGAAGTAGTATTTAGTACTAATTAATAAGTAGCATGTAGAATTGAAATAACATTCATTGCATTGAACAAAGCAGCAGGAAGTTAAAATACTGATGCAGAGCCATATGTCAAGGTTTAGGCCAAACATGTATCAACATAACCAGATAAAATTAAGAAAGCACAAATAATAGTTTACAACTCCAAAATGAGCAGAAATGCTCTGTACTTTGAGTACAGCTGGAATATAAATAATTGCAAATAAGACGTGCCCCTGTGGACACACAGAGGAGAAGTTTTAGTATATTTTTCAAACACAGATGCCCAGTATTACCAATCCTGGCTGTGGAAATGCAATTATCCATGGAGAAGACAATTTGCACCTTATCTCACCAAATGGAACAACCTGTGAGATGATGTATTTTATCTCTGTGACACTGGGCAGGGTCCTAAGAAGGCCTTCATCTCATGTGTGTCCCCCAAAGCTTTGTGTTGGAGGCTTCTATCCACCCCACAGGCTGGCCATCTGAGTATTCACATCATTATTCTGAAACACTTTTCATTCTCTTTTCCAAGCCTTTTTTTTTTTTTTCCTCTGTTTCATTCCTTGTGTTGGCATGTATTCATATGGATTTTTTTAAAACTGTTATTAATTACAGATGATGTTTCTTCTTCACACTTGACTGCAAAAGAAGAATGAAATGGACATTTATTGAATAGAGATGCAATCCACTGCACTACCAGTTCATGTGCTGCTCAGGCAGATTCTGAGGCCTCCCTTCCTCCTCTGCTGCCCCCATTTCCCTAGGTCTATAATTTAGTAAGCTCAGCAGCTCTGTCAAAAACCTGAAACTATAGCTCAGCAGTACTAATTGCCATTTCTATCATGAAAGCTGATCCATTCTCCCTAACCAAGTTGCAGCAAGACAGACAAAGGAATCTTACACTCCCTTGGACAAATAAGTACTTCTACTAAGCTAACTCTTTCAAAAGGTGAAAAAATAGAAAAATAGAAACAAGAGCAAAGAGCTTTATCATATTCTGGTGCTGTGAACCTGCCTGTTTATTCAAAGGAAGATGAACGTGTTGGCAGGAATATCAAGGTGGCAACAATTTACCATTTTGAAAAGAATTACTTGTTCAAGACAACACTTTGGTTGCAAGGAGTCTGAAATCAGATGACTGATACTAAGAAAACGCACAGGATTTTGGAGAAGCCATTGTTTTAGAGAACAGCAGAAGTAAGGTTACAATCAAATTTCCAGAAGCAGTATAGAACTATGATCTCCATGGAGGTAGAATTGTATGAGATGTTTATCTGCATGTAGCAAAGCATACCAAAATACTGTTTGTTTCTTTTGTCAAGTCAGTAAGATACAGGTCATTTGTGAAGAACAAATACAGGGCTCATGCAAATTATGGCTGCTTTGACACAGAGAGTAAGAACAAAACATCTAGATAGAGGACAGGTAGAAAAACAGTATGAAAATCTGAGCCAACCCAGGTGCTCTGTGCTACATCTAGAACCTGTTTCCAAATGGCAGTATGTTTGCTGAGTTCTTGCCGTGCCTCAAATGATGCCAAAACCTTTGGGACAAGGTGATAAAAATGAATACTTACTTTCTATATTGGCATATACAGGAGGAAAAATGTCCTACTCTCCGTTGAACTTTCAAAAATAGGAAAAAGATGAAACAAACTGTAGAAATAAAAGGTCACTTTTCACATGAAAGAGAGGTCATCTCGAATTCCACAAGGATCTCTGCTAAGATCCATTCTGTTTGACATACTCAAAGGTAACACAAGTGGAGAGAAGAATATGTATATTAGTAATGCAAAGATATTACAACAAAAGAGAGCATGAAGAATTGAAGAAGGACCTCATGACAGTGACTGACAGAAATGAGGGATAGCATTTATTGAAGATAAAGGTCCAAAAAATAAGGTACATGGGTAACAGAAAAAATAAATATTGTCAGTCACCGCTGACTGAAAAGGGGAGCAGCCTTTCCAAGAATAGTCTGCTCCAGCTCCTCTTGCCTCTTCTCAGCCCCAGAAGGATAAGCAAGCCCAGGGGTTCAGGATGCTTCCCCTCAGCACAGGCCCCCACCCCAGTTCCTTTCCTGCCCCAGGCTACAACTTTTGCCCCATAAGCAACAAAATACTATCTTGCTTATGCTAGTGAGCCTAACTGCAATGTGTCAGTTGTGCATTCCTAGGCTGTGTCTCAGTCTGGGTATTACAATGCAAGAATGCTATGGAAAATCCACTCTCTCAACGATGGTAATAATCTGAAAGGTCCAGAGTTTCATAAATGAAACTGAAGTTCAAATACCAGATGACATAGTTGTGGTAGTACAATAATAGTTTTTCTAAGGTAGCCAATGACTGAGCTAACCCAGTTTACTTTTTGCAGCTGAGTTAACCTTTTCAGTAAGCATAGGCTATACAAAATGAAGAGATGAATGAGATTTAATTCTCTGTGAGGCTCTGAAGCTTATAAAGCCACAGCAGTCTTGTACTATGATTCAGAGTTGTGATAAAACAAACAAAAAATAAAACAAAATAAAGAAAGAAATTAAAGAGCTGAAATCAGAATTTGATATAAATAACAAAACTTCAGGACATAGCTATAAACTTGAGTAGGGAGACACATTTTTATCTTCTGTCTATGGAGGTTTAAATCTACAAGAGCAAAAGTAGGAAGTGGAAGCACTATAAAAACATAAATAAAATTCCAGTGACTAGGCTATAAAAATAATAAATTACAATACTATGTTCATAGCATACATTCACAAAAATACTTTCAATTATCAGCTTTTACCATTTATTATAAATGCATACAAAAATCTAAATCCATAACATGGATAAGAAAAGGAAGATCTCATGCAGTATCTTGATTCTGATATTCACAACCAATTCTCTATTCAGCATAAAAGAAGGAAAAATATTCCATTGGCAGGAAGGTACATTAGATAAACCAATGTAGTTATCTTAAATATGTATCATACTTGATATCTCATAATACTAGTGTGCTGTACAGGTACCTGCTACACACTGCTATCATAATTATTTTGCATGACTGCTAATATGACTACCATCTTCTTCAGTGCTTTTTTCTAATTTTTTCTCATGACTTTTTAATATATCTTGAAATAAAGTTAATAAATTGAAACATTTTTTGTATCTCTTTAGATTAACGTTTCTGGCCACAACACTGAAAACCTTCATTGCTTCAACTGTTTACTCCTATCTAATTTACACTCACCTCACAATCATTTCCATGCACAAGGGTATGCTTCTCTTCTTTCTTTGGGTTTACCTCAGCCAGCATCTACTTTTACCGATTTCTGATTCCTACTTCCAAACTACATTATTTCATAAAACAAATTCTTTTTAATAAGTAATTTATTCTCAGATTTTTCTTCCTGTTGTAGAATATCCATGAGGTAATTACAGCTTTGTCTAAATTATTTGGTTTTGAAAGTATTTCCTAATTTTGTGTGAAGAATTTTAACCCTATGGCCCAGTCAGGCAAGAAGAGTATTTTGAGTTAAGTCTGATGTTGATGGCCTACAGCCAGACAAAGGAGTGAGAACCAAAAGTAAAGTATCCTGGCAGGTAGGGTAATAACTAGCTGGGGTAAAATGTTGTTTCATTTAAGCTAATGACAAGACCAAAATTCTAGGGACCAAATTTACATTGTTTGTTCTTTGTAGAAAAAATGAAACTTACATATATATATACTTTGTTAGGATAGGAAATGTGATTGTAACCACATAAAAATTAAAGAAAGCTTAGTACCAATTTCAACTCATCCATAGCATCGAACAAAATGCAAAAAAGAAAAAAATAACAAAAATTCAAACATTAATTCCAAATAAGTACTGAAATTCTATTTCTTCACAAGTTACAGCCAATGTATTGGTGCTGGAGTTAGTCCTGTTTGAGTTGGAGCTCAGAACTTTTATGGTGAAATCCCTAGAGAAGACCAAGAACATGTTCAATTTCAAACATCTAGATTTTCTGTCAATATAAAGGAGATTATTCTTTATTTTCGTTTGTTTGTGGGGTTTTTTTGTTAATATTATTTTAAGTAGAGGAAAACTCAGGCTGACTAATAAAGATAGAAAGAGAAAAAGCTTTATAAAGAAATCTCTGCCAAAATCTCTCAATTACTTTGTCCCTGGATGGAAAGTCCTTTGCAGCTTGGTTTGTGGCTTTTTGATTTGCAGAAAACTTCACAGTAACGTCTGATCCCATTTATTGTTTCTGCCACCTCTGAGGCCAGTGCTGTTCCACCATTGCTTCTCTTAGTGGTCTCCAACTCTCTCCTCACTGGAGGAGGTGAAATTGTGCAGGAAAAGGGTAATTCCACTTTCAAAACACTAAGATAGAAACAAGGCAGATAAACAGCTAGAAAAGGAAAAAGGCAAGCTAAAATCATAACCCTTTCACAGAGGACACTAGTGAGAACCCAAATCTTTACAGAAATGCAAGAGAAGCACAGTTTCATAAACTATGAATCATGGAGTGGGAAAAAAAAAAAAAAAAGTCCATCAGATGCTGAATTTTTAGACTTGGCTTTGAATAGTGCGCAGTTCAGAGGAACAGGATACAATTTCTGTTCAGCTAGTACAGAGTCGCCCTCTTAAGTAAGGAATATTCTCACCATTTTTCTCCACTTAGGAATTTCCATCATAAACAGGGAAGCACCTTCATATTCTCCTACTAAAACTTTCACAGAGAGCCCTTGAAATGGTTTCTAGCATTCAAGTCTAAATAATGTAATAGACTAAGACCAAATAAGACTTAGTTAACAGATGCATATCCACAAAACTGCCCAAACTTTTGTAGTCACAAGTATTCTGAGAGGACTCAAAATGGCTTGCAGGTAAGCCTTCTCTAGAACGAAATTTCACACTGCTGTTTGCATTCCTTTTCTGTGCACCAGACTCGATGACCTCTGAGAGAAGGCAAATATGTAAAGATGAGCCATATTTGCACCAAAAGGGATAATTAAAGAGAGGAAGGAAATTAAGCAAAGAAAAATACACTGCAAATTTCAGAAAAAATCTACCTAATACTGGAATAAGTGGATTGAGGGATAAATGGTCTCCCAAGAGATACAACAGAAAGGCTATCTGCTTGGATTAGTACTAAATGGAATGAACAAAACACTCAAAATTACATTGCAAGGAATAATTTTGCACTGACAGGGGAATGGTCTAGTTAATCTAATAGTATTGTTCCTCTCTATCCCACAAAAACTCCAGGAGAAAGAATCACAAACAACACTTCTTATTCTCTCACTTTGGCATCATTCTTCTGTACTCAAATGTTTTTTATATCCTGCCAAGAGCTGCTTGTGATGTGAAGCTGGGTCCAGCCCATAAGGAAGTGAAGAACAGTCCATTAAATATTTTGTGAGGAGTAAATGTTTATCCATCCTCTGGGTTTCTGGCAGGTCTAGTATTTCAACAGGTATGACTATCCTAGCAGGTGTGATTGTTCTTCTGGGGTGGCTATATTTTCCTTCTTTGACGTTCAGTACCTTGAAGGGAGATCAGGGAGAGCTACAGAAGCCTTTGTTCTTTTCAGGCAGCTGTTCTGATTGCTCACCAATGCAGCAACACTAGTCTTATAGAATGTACTGACAAAGAGAATGTAGGAGACACATTTGTGGGTTTCATTTCCATTTTTCAAGGGAGCATGCCCTTTGGGAAACAGCCTTATGACAGTAGGCCAGAGGGGTGACATACGTGTGAACATATGTCACTGCCCCCTGCGGTAATGTACATGCAAACATATGGCACTGCCCTCCTGGTGCATATTAGTTGTCAACAGACACAGGAAGGACCTTGCCCTGGTTATGTTTTTTATCATCCATATGGTTTTCTATTGCTCCTGATAGCAGATAAATTACAACTACTTCCAAAAACTCTGTCTAATAATAGTTTGTGTTTATTCCTAATATAGATGCTTACTCTTTCCCTTTGGTACTTCCACAGAATTCATTGAGAACCAAGTAGCATCTTTTCATTGCACTACAGGAGTATGATGAATTAAAAACAGATGAAGGAAAAGAGAAGAGTCAGCAAACACATAACCAATGAAGTGAATAGCTGGAAGTGGACATGCAGCTTGGCACCTGTAACTTAGAAGAAGCTGAGCCTTATGGGAACAAAAAGCCTCTCCCACACTGTGTACACACCACCTCTGTGGTCAACAGAGGAAATAGTGGGATAGTGACCCAATATAAAGAGACACTGTTTCCCTAAGAAGTTTTACAAAATGACATTATGTATCAAAAGCTGAATTACAAGATAACAAAATTGACTCAATTAACATATGGACTCTTTTTCCAGTCAATCTACTAGACATTATTATAGTGAAGGCTCCACTGGCAAAAGCACAGACCATCTCTAGATGACGATGAGGTTTAGATTTTCAAAGACCAGTTATATAAACTGTGCATATAAGGAATTTGAGGAATAGTTAGCAGTGGTTCTGCATTAGTTTACTACCATACTGTCTCTTCACAGAGGTAACGTCAAACTTGCAGCCAGACAGTTAAATTGCTAAATTATAACAATCAATCCCTAAAATGGCCTAAACCCCAAAGCATACTAAATCAGTGTTTGTCTGAAAACACTATTTTAAGTGACATCCCGAAGTCTGAGGTACAGGAAAATCATCCAGCTGTTCTGCCCCCATAAAGTCAACCTCCTTGTCTCTGCCCTTCCTTCCACAGCCCAATACCCTAGTCACATCATAGGAGCTCAAGTAGCTTCCATTTGTTTGCCATGCATCCAGCAACTTGTTGCTTGATTCACTATTTCTGCTGAAAAAGGAGAAGATGACATATGCATTGCACTAGAAGTAACTTTATTCTTGAAACACAGGTTTTAGCAATATTTTAGCAATATGCTAAAATATCTCTCCAATATGCTAAGACCTCTCCAATATGGCATACTTGGAGACCTGATCCCTTCTTTGCTATTTGGCAGAAGGCTTGACCCTTAAGAGTGGTTGCAGTGCCAACTGAGTTTACACAAGTATAAAAGAACAAGGGAAATCAATCAAAACACTTTACATTAGGAAAAAAAAATAAATAAAAAAGCTTCCAACATTTCATGCTAATGACATATATTTGAATAGGTTTATGCAGAAGTTTTCAAAACATTTTTTGATGGAGTGTTCATCATATAACTGGTACCAAACAACTCATCCTAGCAAAGTACTCTGTGCAATCAGACCCATAATTTGGGTACTTAGGATGATTTGGAAAGCACTTTAGTGTATCAGAACTTGTGTTGTTATTGTTAGCTAGATTTAGTACAGTAATTAAGAATGGGCAAAAGCTGAGAGTTCTATGCAGTGGTAAATGCTACATGGACATGAAGATTTCTCACTTCAGTTGTGCCTGAAATTATTTGTTGGAGTCATGATTAGTGATCTTTCCAAACTAAATGTATTTTTATCAGTCTAGGAATATTATAGAAACTAAACAAATAGCAGACACTTAAGACACATTGATGGGATTGTCTTTTTCTTTCAGGTGGACAGAACTTTATGACAGGAAACATTGATAGGCTAATGTAAACAACTTATTTTGCCTACCTTTTTATTTCAATACTGTAGTTCAATATAACCACATTTCTCCAAAGACTCACATTCAGTTATTGAAAGGTAATGGTGGGAACCAACTTAAGGACATGTAAAATGCAAGATTTTTTAATCAATGAGAAGCTATTAATTTAACCAAGCCTTCCTGTAATAATATTGAGACAGACTGTCTGCCTGTTTCTACATTATAGCTAGCTTTGCAATCTGTATGGAACCTAATGAGGTGTGTATTTTTTGTGAATTTATTGATTGAGCGTAGTCCTTGATGCCAAAAACTTAGTATCTCCCCGATTCTTGAGGGTTTTTTTTCTCTCTGGAACAACAAAGTTACTATTTCAGTAACATGGAACTCATTTTTCTGGTCTTTACTAGATCACAGTTAAGATCAGACCTGATGTGACCCAACGCATCAGGGATCTGCCTGACACCCATGTAAAATCACACCGATGCATCATTCAATAGGCTCATTAAAGTCATGCTGCACATGTGTGGCTAGTGGCAGCATGATCCTTTAAGTCTTCAAATGACCACAGTGATATTCTAAGCAGTTCTTGATCCTATGTATTTAGAGCTAACTAAAAACTGAAAGCAAACATTTTGGGAGATGATATATTTTTAAGACTTTCAGAAACCCAATAGATCTTCCTAATCTAAAACTATGCCTTAGTTTAAGAATCTTTATCCTACCTTCATCACTGACTTCAGCAGGACAGTCCACAGTTGAAATCCAACATAGAATTACTGTATTTTGTCAACTGTAGCTTTATCATAGACAGATTTAATAAAAAAATTCCATTTCCATTATTAGTATGTAACTTTTACATACACATATAGAAGAGAATCTGTAGATAAATATGTTCAAATTACTGAAAAAAATTAAGCAGGTTTTTTACTCAGTGATTTCTTTACCTTAATTTTATAGTTATTTGGAATATTTTTTATTTGCATTGATTTTTTGGTGTAGCATCTGAATGACTTCCATTAGGGTGTTAAGCAGTATGACTAATGTCTGGAAAAGGCTACATACTTTGGAGAAATTTTACTTTGTGTGTGGAAAAACAAAACAAATGTACTGGCATGTCACAAAAATAGAATCAGTGATATATCCCTCATTGTTGAATAGAGCTGGATGGAAAACAAGTATTTTGTTTTGTGAAAACATCAAGATTTTACAATGTGTGTTCATCCCACATTAGAACAAAACTTAAAAAAATAATTAAAAGAAGATCCATGCTCCGGGTAAGACAGGGTTGCACTTTCTCTTGGCAGTGGGTGACACGATGGAATTATGTCCCTGCCTATTGCAAGGGGGCGGGGGGTGGACTAGATGACCTTTAAAGGTCCCTTCCTTGAGACCTTTAAACCACGGTGAAATTGGAATGTCCTGGTCTACTCCAGTGGAACTCACCTCCCTTCCCAAATGGTAGCAACAAAGCAGAACTAGGAAAGACCTCAGTCCTCAGCTTATATTTAGAAAGGTCAGGTGTTAACACAGTCTAACAATAGATCGCATGTTAAATATCTGAATATACTGATTAGTAAGGGCACTTTGTTTTGTTGGTTGTCTAGTGCATTTCTGCAACTTTCATCCTACACATCAGCTAGACAACTAAAATATAGTTCTGAAGAACTACAGTGTGATGTTTAAATTTTCTGATGAAAAATTTAGCTATAAAGCAGTTCCTAGTATTAGAATATTTTTACTTCCGTTTGACAGAACACTTTGAGCTTCTAGTAAAAAAAATGTCTCCTGAAAATATTATACTATGCCATATGAACCATAGACCTAATGTAAACATGAAATTATTTGATAGTTGAAAACATACTTAAGCATGGGCTTTACTTGTAATCAAAAGAAAAACTACATCGAAGTCAAACACAGTTTTATTAACATTTTTGGGGGCAGAGGTTTATACTTTGAATTGAATGGGACAGTTATGCTGTTTCAAGTTTTTGCTTTTAAAGACTGATTAATCGGGACACAGGCAGACCATTTATTCTCTCTCTCTAATCACAAAGGTAAAATATTTTTTTTAAAGTCAGAATAAGCTGATCTATAAACTGTTACCCGTATGTATCTATACTCACTACTTGTAATCAGTTTTATCTTAAAAATGGGGAAATAAATCTGTTAGCTATTTTCAGTCTATAGTCAGCGAAATCGTAAGTTCTCCGAATGTCTTCTAAAGGTCACTCTGAAGTTTTTTTGGTCACAAAAAGTAATGAAGAAAATCAAGTGTGTTCCCACACTAGGCTACTTCTACTGCACTATTTATAGGGGCCTGCAAATTTACTAAGGTAGAGACTGTAAATCTGCATAATAACTCTTGCAAATTAAAATGTATATATGATCTAATTCTAAGTAATTCCAAAATTAATCCAGTTGACTTTCTGTTTTTTATTATGAACAATTATTTAAAAATAATTCTAAGAGAACCTAAGTACCTATGTTCCAAATAATTCATTAATCAAAGATGTTAGACAAATTTGGCACAGTAGCGCAAAGACTCTTACTATATCCCTTTAGTTGAAATGAAAAAAAAATCCAAAGGTATAATAAGACTTCAATAATCACAATAAAAATAAATACCACATAAGAATACAGAAAACATAATTTAAGGTAGCATTTCATAGGGAAAGGAGAACTAAGGTGACTGGATATGGATATGTACCCACTAGCTAACAGTGTATGACAAATGAAACATATTTAAGTAGCCTAATTCTCTTTCTGATTTAATAGGATCCAATAAATGGAAACTGTATGGCCAGAATAATGAAAAGAGCACAAAATTTATCTCATTCTGTTGCGTCCTCTCTGTGTTCTTTTGTCCTTTGATTGCACTGGTGGATAATATTATTTTGTTCCCAAGGAAATATGTCCCTTTGATTAGGTTGCAGATATTCTCTCATTTGTCACTGTTCTATCAAGCTATGCCATGTAACAGCAGGAACCCTTGATTATTTAATTGCTTGTAAGAACTCATTAAATCTTACTATCAATCATTGGACATATGGCAAATATCACCCAATGGCATGAGAGGTTTTAACAGTGATCTGTCACAGGGGCATACCCTTTCTTTAGTAGCACAGGCCCTTTGTTTAGTTCTCTGATCATAATAATTTTTAATTAATATTGATTTGCAAAAGAGTGTTCATGCAATGGCCTTAATCTAGGAGTACAAGGATAACCTTCTAACAAGAACATTTATAATTCTATATAAATATCCAGAAACCACAGCTAAGAGAGTTTAACCTTTTTACAATGTTTTGTAGATGGCATTAGTCTGATGATAATCTAATTTAGTCTTCAAAGTGGATATGCCTCATTAAGAAAAACAATGAGTCACACAATAGGCTTTGCATCAACACCTTGATGAGACCCTATGAAGTATCTGTGATGATATGAAGGAAAATAACATTTTTCTAAATATAGAATATTAGCTGTAACTAATACAGGTAGCTACCTATGCAGCTACTTATTTTGTCTATAACAAAAAGCAAGTCAAACAACTGAGAAGAAATCACATCAAATGTTTAATTTCATCACAGATCCTTAAGGTTTAGAGACTATATGTGCACAGATCAAAGAACCTAAAATAATGAAAAAAATCTGACTACTGCGAAAATTCTTTCCTGGATATAGAGAGTCTAACATGAGCAGAATTTTGACTGCATTCTTTGCAGTCAGAACTTAAGCTATAGCTAAATTTACCCTAGATGGTTCAAAATGAGGAATGCTCTGAAGACTAATAAACTTTCAAAGGTGAAAGTTTACAGCAGTTGTGAATAGAACTACTCCATATCTGCAATGGTAAATATTCAATCTACATTTGGTCCGCTTCTTGTGCTGACAACTCTTTTACTCTCTGGACTCACAACTTTTTACCACACTTTGTTCATTAGTATTAGGTGGAAGATGCAGGAAATAAAAAAAAAAAAAACAAAAAACAATGCAAGCACAAAACACTGATGAATATATTCAACACAACACTTGCCTCCATCTTTCTTACTGTTGATATACTGTCATTTGGAGACAAATCCATGAGGTCTAAGCTATTACTTTGTAATAACTTTGTCTAAAGTCCTTTTTCTTTTTACAACTGTGTGTGGAAAATGCAAGAATAATTGATAAAGAAAGAAAAGCAGAAACTAGAAGAAATCCTTCCCTGAGTCAGGTTTCTATTCATATATACTGCTTGTGATGTATTACACTTTTTATGTGACCTGTGGCTCTGTATCTTTTTAAGATGACATGTAGGTTTTGCCATAGCAACAATTTAGGTTTGGGAAGGGTGGGTTAAATTCTAAACTGACATTTGTAGGTTCTTGAAACAAATTTTTGGATATGGATCACAGCTGATGTCAATTTGGTTTGTGGTTTTGGTTCAGTGGGTGAGCTCTACAAAAGCAATGGAGATCTGAGTACCCATAAATAGGAAAGAGTCACAGCCACTTTGCTTTAAAACCGAGTGGAAGGGAAGTTGTGAGAGGTAAGGAAGAGCAGCAGCATCCAATTACCTGAAATATGTATCTATTTTTAGGTATGGAAATGGTGAGGAAAAGAAGGAGAAAAGGAAAAGGGATTTGGATGATAGGTTTTTTTGGTGTACGTTTGTATTTCAGGCTACATTTTCTTTTATGGACTACTGTCTATATATTTCTGTGTGTTCATCCCTGTCCTGTTAATAGCAGTATTGAACCAGACATGTATCTACCATTAATCTTATGGTATGTCATTTAAGGATTATACGAATTTTTTAAATAAAAAATTAGCAGCTTTTCGTTTTCATGAAGATATATAGTAAGTTTTCCATGTTGCCAAACAATTATATTGATTTTAAAATATGTAACATATTTTTAAACTTAAGTCAAAACACATAATACATATTTTTAATCTTAATTTTTTAAAATTTCTGATCCTTGTCCAAAGTGGATTTATCTATGTCTAAATGACTGTATGCATATATACAGTCTGAGGACAGATTATTCAGGTGGTGTATTCTCTGTTAGAGTAAACTCTAATTTATTCTTGTGGAGGCAGAAATCAGTCCCTTAACAAGGGGAAAATTACATATTCAGCTGTATCTAATACGTGCTTAATAACATTAGAGTGATAGAAAGGATGTAAAAGAGTCGTTTTCCTTTCCTGGAAAATGCCATAAGGCTGTCTTAAGATTCCTCTAAGCAGTGTTACCTATGAAAAACTATCCCAAAGAGCAAACCATATACCATGGCTCATGAAAGAGATGTTTGGTAAATATTTAAATGAATATATTCAATATAGTTACTGTTTTGTTTTGTAGTTTATATAAATACCTTGATTACAGGTAGATAAATCACAAACTGTAGTGGTTTTATAAGCATTTCATGATTAATTTTAGTCCTGGTTTTTCCTTGTTTTCCATGCTGTGAGATTGTTGAAGTCTTCATTGTGATTTTTTTTTTTCCTTCTCTTTTGCTAAAGTTTAATAACTGTCTAATGTAAGATAATAAACAAATTCAGGTATTCTATTAGAAATTCTAAGTGTGCTCTATAATGTGACTATCTGGTTTGTTTTTTTTTTTTCCCCCAGAATTCAGAGGAATTAATTTCCTTTGTCCCCCAAATCCTTGACTTTATGTCCTCTTAACACTTTCTACAGGGTTGTTTCAACCAACTGCATGTTCTGAATGTCAAAGACCAGCAAATGAAATACTGCATGATATTACAATATTGTCACAGAAACAGTCATGAATTAACTTTAAGTAAAAAAAAACAAACCATCACTACAGGTCACAGGCCTGGACTTGTCATCTCAAAATACTTGTTAATCTCAACACAATCACTCCATTTATTGTACAGAAATGAGTCCATTTGGTTTACTTCTATGTAAGATAATAGAAAACTCCTTTGCCAACTGACGAGGTTATGCAAGCAAAGTACTCCAGTAACCATTCAAAACAACTGGAAACACCTTGCTTTCCCATTAATATGTTTTAACTGAAGGAATTCACAGACAGTCAGTGAGAACTACAACATATTACAGTAACTTCATTAGTGCCAATGTAGGCCTGAAACAAGCTTGTTATCTCAGGATGAATGAATGATGCTTTAGGGTAACAGACAGAATTATTATTTTTCTCCATAGTGACATTTTGGAGCAAGTGTACCAAAGACACTGTGAGATTATGCCACAAAGTACATAAAGTCTTCCAGGAAACAAATTAATAAGCTTTGCTATGTGAGCGTAGAATAAAACCCATTAAACCCCATTAAAAGAACCCAAACTGTAGACAGAAGGTAAAGAAGGATTGATTTGCTTAGCTGTAAAGGCAAAAGAATGTCCATTTATTAATTAAAAGTACATTTTTTGTATTCTGATGTGATAAATAGTTTGACTGTTTAGGTTAATTCCCTCAGAAATGCACCTAAGGCTATTACCACTGATAAATTATGCACTATTACTTTTAAAATTTCTGATAGACAGTCATCACAAGTATGCTCCACTTTATTTTCAGTTTTAAGCAGCAGTTTTGTGTAATCATATTTGACATTTAACTATTGCCACTAAAAGCTTCTTAGCCAGAAAAAAAAGCCAAGCTTTCACAGTTTTTACTCTGCTCTTTTTTATTCTTTTCCTGTCAAATACACACACATGAAACACAAAGTTTCCTGTTTTGAAGGACTCTGATGAAAATAAATAATATACTCTTGATTTTCTACTTCCATGATTTTCTACTCCTTTTAACTTGGAAGTGCTAAACCAAGTAACCGCTGCATAGAAGAAATATTTAAAATATGACAATGACATTTTAAGATATTAATAAATACAAAAGGGAAGAGAATACTGATGGTGTATGTGCATAAGTAAATCTATATATTCACACTCCCTAAAGTCCTGGGAAAATATATGAGGCTCTGTTTCTTCTAGAAGGGTATCAAATGAATCAACTCCTGGTGAAAAACACAAAATATTTTTTATAGTAGGCTTTGTCTTTTAATATATATTTTAATTTTATATCT
>JANHGN010002221.1:61336-98524 GCA_024605025.1 Megaceryle maxima
TTATAGTAGGCTTTGTCTTTTAATATGTATTTTAATTTTATATCTATATTTTGTACAAGTATATGTATATATTTATAAATGCAATATCTGTATTCTGAGCACTTAAAACTGAGCTTATTTCTGAAAATCAGGTATCTCTCTAATACCAAATTAAAAAATTCAACTTCATATATGTGTTATTTTTTTTAAAATTTGAATATGTGATCATGTATATTCATGAGTAAGTGCATATGCTTCTGTATATCTGTGTGTATGCTGAAAACCAGAGGATTTTGTCACTCTGATGGTGGTGATGTAGGCCAACAAATTCCTTTCTCCTACTATAATCTTTCAAGGCCTTTAAAGGGTTCATTGTTT
Source organism: Megaceryle maxima (assembly GCA_024605025.1). Lineage (NCBI taxonomy): Eukaryota > Metazoa > Chordata > Aves > Coraciiformes > Cerylidae > Megaceryle > Megaceryle maxima. Next base: position 61,694 of record JANHGN010002221.1, read on the forward strand.
CAAATCAAAGAGCTATTCCAATAAAATGCAATCCATCACAATTTTACACGAGAAGAAGCTTTCAGCTTGTGCATATTTTGTCAGGAAGGCAATTTAAAGCTTATAAACACAAATCACGTCTTAGGGTTTTAACCACAAAACATTTACACACTACTGCCCTACCACCTACAGAGTCTCAATATACAGCCAAGAAGTAGAGCACTCTACCTGCAATTGCAGGCAGGATGTGAAACAAGGACCTGGAGACAGCATTTTTTTTTAGACCATACCAGGTGTTGAGGCATCAGTTCAGGAATTCTCAGAAGACTGGAAGAGAAAAGGATGTTTGTTTCCTTGTGCTTATATCCCTTATCACAGTGATTATTGGACGTAATAATTAAAATGGTTATTTGGATCACAGACATAATCTGAAGCAGGTTTCCATATCCAGGAAGAAGGTCTCTGGTACGATTTATTTACCCCTTTTATTCCCCTCATGTATTCTTAGCTTGTGAACTAATACCTACACTGACCAGAAGCACAGTTGCTGTATCATAGCATCTCTGATCACTAGCTGATTTGGCTCTGTCTGTAAAATACACCTTAATATATAAAAATGAATTATTCTTAGAATAAAATGTTGAAGAAATATTCATTCTATTTTACTGGAGGAGAATTGAAACTCTATTTCAATGCTCTATTGAATTAGATGCTCTACTGGTTACCCAAGGTTACAATAGTTTAAGTGACTTATTCAAAAGAATCTTAATTAACTATTTCTGTGGGCAAGTCTGGCTTAAAGTACAAACATTTTTTGTCTTAGTATTTTCTATTCTGGGAATGTTGAAAGAACAGTGAAGATTCATCTTGCTAGGAAACTGGTATTCATAGATAAATGAATCATAGGATAATCTTAGCTGGACTGGACTTCAGTAGGTTCTCTAGTGCAAACCTCTGTCTAAACCAAAGCTAAGTCATAAGTTATATCAAGCTAATTGGAACATAGGCCAGTTAAATTTTGAAAGCCTTGTGGAAAATGTCTTTCTTCACAGCTTGTTTGGCACTTAACCATTTTTAATGTGGAGAGTTTTTTCCTTGAGTCCACTTGCAAATATTCATGCTACAACTTTTTATCACTGTCCTCTGTCATTCCATTGTCAATCTCTGAGACTATCTCTATTTCTATATAACCACGTTATAAATCTCTTTTCATCCTTCTTTTTCCCTAAATAAATGATTCATTCAGCATGTTGTGTGCTCCAGCCCCTGCCCATCTCAGTAGCCCTTCTCTGGCTTTGCTCCAGTTTGTTGGTATCTCTCCTATAGTGGGGAGCCCAACACTGACTGTAACACTCCAGATACGAGTGCACAAACAAATTCTCAGGGGGAATAAACACTTCTTGTGACCTGCTGGCTGTGCTCATGCTAATGCACCCAAGTATGGACTTTGTTTACCTTTTGCTTAACACAGTTGAGTCATGTTCAATTAGCTGTCCACCAGGATCCCAGTCTCCTTCTCTACAGAGCTAGCAGCTTTCCAGCCAGTTCTCCCCCAATTTGCATAGATGCAACACCAGCACTTCCCATAAGGTAACTAAGGGCTATATGAGGTACATTTAGTTATATTTTAGTAGAAAGAAGCTATTCAATATGATCTCAACATGGGGCTGCAGTCTGACAATTACTAAATATCCCGTATTTCCAATTTTAAAAAGAAATAACAGAAAAAGACTTATAGAAAACAAAAATCGCCTTGTAATAAAGAAGCTGTTAACTTGCTAGTCATTGTAAAGTATTGTGATATATTCTTCAGCAGTGACATTGTTTTCTTCCAAACAATCACAGGTAAGCAAATTGTTTTTAAAATTCCATGTTTACTGTTACCTATAATTTGATTCTGTTGGCATGTCCCTGGGATTTATAGCTGCCCCACTGGAGCTTTACCCCTTTCCTACCATTAAAATGTTATCCTCTCTCCTATTCTTTTTGACATTTTTGGTGTATGTACTTATGGCATTCTTAAATGGCTGCAAATTGATTCTAGAACGCTTAGCTGTTAGGGACCATTGAAACATGGTCCCTAATGAATGTTTTGTTTTATAAAATGATTTCCTGGAGCCAACTAAAATGAAGGGAATGGTTATTCTAAAATATTTGTTCCATTTGATGTTAGCAAATTGTTCCAAAATTCACAAGTTATAGCTTTTCTGTGCACAAACTGACTATAAAAATGAGTCTGGTGCCATTTGAAGTGTTTTTAAAGCACATGCAACTCTAACCTTTCTTAATCCAATTTGCTTTTTAAAAATGTTTGCAGTTCCAATTCAATTTTTGTGCTGATCTTGCTATGGAAAGATGGGAGGACAGTGATTAAAATAATAATCTTCCTTTCCTCTTTCAGACAGCCAAGCATAGAAGAGAAGAGTTCAGAGTTTGGAGAAGAAAGAAAAGAGGCCTGGATTCACTCAATTTTTTGCTAAAGTAGAGCCACATACAGAATCAGTGTATCTGATCAGTGAATCTAGTCACAGTGGAGGTTTCAGAACAAGTACAGATGGCCTGATAAATAAAGGAAAGAAAGTAGTGAGAGAAAATCAAGCTACTTCCATGTTGTAGAATGTAGCAGCAAAAGGAGATGAAGAGCCAGAGCCATTACCTGCTGGAACAGAGACATGTTGCCATGGGAGCAAGGATAAGGATAGCTGGTACCCTGGAGGCAGCAACTAGGGGAAAAGAACAAAAAGGAGAGAGGTAAGAACTTGGAACACCCTAGGTACAGGGGACACACTCTCCGCACTGGAGAGTCTGTTTTAGGAAGCCTGAATTGCTTTATTCCCAACCTATGTATGAGGGGGCCAAGGCCAGAAATGCAAAGCTTTGCTAGGGGAATGGTAAGAATCTATTACTGAAATAGTTGGGTTTTTTTTCTGATCAGTCTGGAATTCATAATTCTCTCTTTGTGCTCATTTAAAAATATACATAGTATGTGAGATACAAGGTTAACAACCATGCTCATAGACTGATATCTTGTGGATCACTATGGAAAAGACAGTGGCATTTATCCATGGGAACAGAAGACTTACAGTTTCTTCTCCTAATAAGACACAGATTGGCTCATAGGAGTACAGTAACAGTTCTAATACTATGAGGGTTTGACTTAGGGAGAGATAATTTTAAAAAAACTTGTTAAATATTCCTGCTGATACTTTTCAGTAAAATGTAGGACAAAAATTCAAGCAATATCCTGATGTCATGGAACATAACTATGGTTCAATAGGGATAAAATTTGCTCTAGGATTTCACCATGAGTTTTTTAGAGTAAGTTACTTTAAATCAGTTACCATTTGTTGTAAAAAAATAATGTATTGCAGTTTCCCACTTTCACAAGCAGCAGGCATTTTAAATAGACAAGATTAGCCAAGGAGCTTTTTTCATCCCTATTTTCCAGTTACAAATGGTTAAATTTTTATACCATTGTTAAATATCAATTTTTGGACCCCTTTCCCCATGAGCTACCTGCAAGATTTTGTTCTCTTCCCCACAAATCTGTCTTGTACTCATTTTCTTTCATTCTACAGCATTCATTCTACTGATTGTTCAACTCTGTGACCAAAACCTCCACTTTGTAACCTTTTTTTTGAAAGTGTGTATTAATAAACACAAGCAGGACTTGTCAGTGCAGCAAAAAAATAAAACTGTCTGTTATATGCAAAGTACATCTTTAATGATGTTTAAAAAGGAGCTAAACATCTCTATGGGAATTCTTAAAACACTTATCTCTTAGGCTCTTATTTAGTTTTGCAAGTCTTTGTTGTTTAACAAGCTGGAGAAATGGGTCATCTAATGTTATATTAATCAGTAAATTAATATTTTAATTTGATTTTCTTTATAGTTGAGATGCTTGAGGCATCTCCAGTGTTTTCACTCTTCATACACTGATGTTAAGCAGTATCATTATCATATTGTACCTTGGGGTTGTGAGATAACAGGGTCCAGTGATAGCTCTATTCTTAGGAGAGTGGGAGGTTTATGATGACACTTATACATTTTAAATGGCACATGGAGGCTCTCATGTAATGAGATGTCTTACAGCTGAGTCATAGCCTTTTCTGCATTGGGCTTTTCAGTTTGCATATTTGAAATCACAGCTTTCAGGTCCAAGTAGGTGATACACTTTGCCAACTTTTTGATACAGTCTTTACAGTGTGTAGGAGTGAAAAATCTCACTCATTCAGCTTTTCATAAACAGTCCTATTTTGAAGGAGTTTTTTTGTTTTGTTTTGGTTTTGTTTTTTATAAATTGCAAGACATAAGACTATCAATAAATGAAAAGGAGAGAAAAGGAAATTTAATTATTTTTTTTAAGGTTAAATTCCAGTTTAATATAATATTGCAAACATTCATTACATCAAATGCAGAAGAGAAACAAACTTTAATTTACTTTTAGGAGCTCTAATTACCTTTTTGAAATCTGCTTGGAAAATCAGAATTTGTAATGAGAATGGGACAAACTGTCCCTGTCTACACAACGGCTGACAAAGAAAGCTTTCTCCTTTTTGGTCTCTTATACATGACCTTACAACAGGTCAAAATAGTGCTAAGACAGAAATGGTTCACAGGTCACTGTTAGGTGAGTACAAAGGAAGAAACAGTCTTTGTTCCTTTCACCTCCTTAGACAGCCACAATCTGACCTTCTTACCTCCTCCTTTCCCTCCAGACTCCATAATTGAGGATATTTACTGCATCAAAGATCCCATGCCTAGTACTGGCCCCCTCCCTCTGTTACAAATACACAAATCATACGCCCTAGATCATGTTCGCTCTGGTCCAATGGTAAGTTATGTCTGAGTGAAAATATATGCTTGGTGATACCTTCACATACCAAGGTCAAAGCAAATAACATTCACACATTCCAGATCACAGCTAGTTTACTGGCCATACCTCAGCACATGCACCATAACCATAAATGACTGTAAAATAGCCAATACTTTATTGCTTCTTGAGCTTCACTAGTTTTGTAATGTAGTCATTCACAAAAATGCAGCCAAATGTAAGTTCTGCTTATGCTTACAATTATGCAAGTGAAAAACTGACCAAGCTGGAATGTAGGTAGGGTGACGCTTTCTTTCTCTCACTTGTTCTCTCCCCCTTTTTATTTATTTATTTATTTATTTAAAAAAAAAAAAAAAAATTTCGATGACTTGTGGCCTGGGGTGTAAAATGACATTTTAAACATTGCACAGCATGGGATTCTAGGTTTGGAGACCAAATCATGTCTGTCAGCTCTTAGGTGCAGTCAGAATCTTTTTTTCCTATTGCACAATAGTGGTATCAGCTTTCTGAAAAATAAATCCACCTGGACTCAGTCAGCCTTCAGGCCAGACATTATGTGTGGGCCATTTTTCCGGATGACTGCATTTTTAAGTTAAAATGAATACAAGAATCTAAGTGAATGCGCTTGTTATCTTAAAATAACAATAAAGTTAATACATCACAGGTATCACAGGGTGTCAGGGTTTGGAAGGGACCTTGGAGATCTTTGAGTCCAACCCCCCTGCCAGAGCAGGATCATATAATCTAGCACAGGTCACAGAGGAACGCATCCAGGGGGGTTTTGAAAATCTCCAGAGAAGGAGACTCCACAACCTCTCTGGGGAGCCCATTCCAGTGCTTTGTGACCCTTACAGTAAAGAAGTTCCTCCTCATGTTAAGGTGGAACCTCTTGTGCTCCAGCTTATATCCATTCCCCCTTGTCCTATCACAGAACACGAGTGAGAAGAGGCTGTCCCTTTCCTCCTGACACTCAGCCCTCATATATTTATAAACATTTATCAAATCTCCTCTAAGTCTTCTCTTCTCTAGACTAAAGATCCCCAGGTGTCTCAGCCTTTCCTTGTAAGGCATGTGTTAATCTTATATAACATTAATCTTATATAACATAGATAATCTTATACTATGAGATCCATGAAAAATTTTGTGATGGTTCATTAAATGTTATGTGAGAATTCTCACTGGTTTTGATTGGTACTAGTTTCCTCTGAGGGAAGTACTATATTTCACCCATTTTTAAATGAAAGCTTATAAATAGGATAACAAATCTCTAAATTATTTTTGAACTAGGATGAAGATCTGAAACTAATGCAATGTCAAAATTCCTTTGAATTCAAAAGTAGGTTTACCACAGTCTTAATATGAAGAACTTCTAAAAAAGTATGAAACTTCAGAGACTTTTGGCTTCATTATGAACATTTTACACTTCTCTAGCTATTGTGTTGTTAAGGTCAGTGCTTGCCTGTATGAACAAAACAAGCTTGTAATGCCAGTTACTTTTCACTGAAAGCTGCAGGAACAGGTTTGACTGTCTATACAATTTTGAAGTACCACCTTCTGGAGTCTTCACCTATAGTAAAGACAGTTTCACCAGCTTCAGAAGGTGCAAGGCAATGGACTACATAAGCAGGGACAGCAGAAGGTGTCTTAAAAAAGTGGGTGCTCCAGAAGTGAACATGAATTTTAAAAAAAGTCTGCTTAAATTAAACCAAATAACCTAAGGGGCCTGGCTACGTTCACATTTTTTACAACACATGCAAAAGCAAGTTAGGAAGAAGTTGCTTCCTTTAGCTAATTAAAAAAATAGATTGGCATTCCAATTCTTCTATCCCAAAGCACAGCAACATTTTTTCTCTATATTGATTATCAGTCTTCTTCAGTTGAAACATTCCTGACTAAGATCAAATCTCTTTGGAAAGATGACTTTAAACTGATGGAGTACCAGCACCACTGCTCTATGCTATCAGATGGGTGTTTTTGGAAAGTGAAAGTAAATCAATATTAATAATATAAACCAGAAATTGATTGATTTTGCCATTAAAATATGTAATGGTGGAAGAGCCCATATCTAATGATTTTTGTTAAAGTCTGTAAGTAACATATTAATTAAAATGGATACATGAAAATGTTTGAAGACATTTGTAAGACTTACTTGGGTCAACCAATTTTTAAAAGCAAAAGTTCTACCATTAATAAACTGGAGAAGAATCATAGCAGTTAAGCAATAAGGATGAAAGTCATATGAAAGGATGATTATGAGAAATGTGAAAAAAGAATTTGTAGTCTCCATCATTCTCTGTCTCCTACAGGCTAATAAGTTAACTTGTACTGACTGGCAAGAGAGGCGATAAAAACTGATAATTCTTTAAATGACACTAATTCCAGGATGCATGCAAAGCCTCACCAATGCCTTAGCATCTATCAAGGACATATTAAATAACTCAAGATAGCAGATTAATATCGTGTAACCATCTTCAGAAATTCTAAACCATCCATTCCAACATCCTTACTAGCATTGATTATGAACCATTGAATCAGTACTTTATGTTCATTTCCTTTCATTTGCTTTATTTTACACTGGGGAATATTTGCATTTGTATTGGATTCCTGCTTCACGTCAAACATGCTTTAAAATTCATACCTGCCTTAATGCTATAGTAACTTTGGTAGACTGTTATTGTATTTGACAACTATGCTTATTCCCTTCTCCACTCAACAGGGGAGACTAAAAAAGAAAGAGGAAAAAAAAAATAAAAAGAAAAACAAAGAACTAAAAGCCTGGTGATTTGCTAACAAAACCAACATAGAAATAGCTGTTCAGAAGATTTGGAACTTAACAGCTAATGTATGTCAATAAACTTCTAGTAATAATAATAAAAAAAAAAAAGTTAACAAAAGCACCACCAACAAAATGAGCTAGAAAGCACATTACAGCAATCAGTAAATCATTTTGAAAAAAATTAAAATCACTACACAGAATTGCAAACCACTAAGTCAGTCCTTATTGTTGAGCCTAATGTGATCCAACGTACTGTAGTGAGGGAATGGGAAGGAAGTGTCTACACCACATGTTGAATTAAAGGGAATCAACCAGCCATTTACTTTCATTTATTTAGTAACCTTCATGATGAGATCATCAAATATATTGTCTCCTCAGGAATCATAGAAGGCTACTACCTTGCTCTCTTTTTTCTAACCCATCCTTTCCAGTCTGATTTTTCTGTTAGATTATTTGAATTGTTAAATGCATGGGCATTTCAGGGGGAGGGTTGTTTTTGCTCTATTCCAGGAGAAAAAATACACAAAGATATTCTAGAAGTTTAATTTTAAAGTCACTATGACAGATTCACTACAGGATCTCTGAAGATTATCATGTTTGTAAATAGTTGTGCTCATAAGAAACTATGGCAACTGAGACCAATAGGAAATAATTTTACTTCAAGAAGTAAATACAAGGAAAAAAAGTTTGCTGTTCTGAAAACCACAAATAAAGCACAAAACCCATATGGAGATCACTGGATTAAACAGAGAAGACTTTGTTTGGTAGGCAAGTAATCTGCTGTTAGCAATTTGCTGTTGAAGGTGGGTCACATGAACTGCATTCATGTTTCTTCTATCCCACTTCCACGATAGCAACCTGAAGCAACAACCCTAGCATGAGTATTTATTCCGTAGACACCTAAAGGAAGGTGAAACGGATCTCACAATGGGTAAGAAGACTTCTGTTCCCAAAGGTAGGTAGTGTAACTGAAAAAACAGTTAGGGGACAAGCATCTGAACGATTCAGTGGCTTAGTGCAGTTTCAAGATCATTTATCAATGCTACCTATCAATAACCTGGTAAAACTTACCTGAAGTTTGCAAGAGCATCCAGAAATACTTTCTTTGTTCGCTGTACTACTACCCCTTAGTACAGTTCTCTGTCTAAGCAACACTGCCTCATTCTGGATAGTTCAGAATTATTTTGAGTATTGCTATAGGACTTTGTATTGAGTCATATTTATAGTTGTTCATGCTATTTTGAAAGTAATAAATCAAGCGAGTGCTTTTAGCTTTGGAGTTTTCTTCATCTACTTTGAACCTGAGTGAGCTGTTGTGGATTCAAAAACTTGCCATTTTTTTCCCCAGCTGTGGAAGTTGGTCTAGTAGTAGATACTGTCCCACTTTGCAAATCTTGACTCAATTATGTCAGAATATTGTGGCAGGGTGATCGCTACTTTCCCTGCTTGGGTGTGTACACAGTGCAAAATTATATTTGCACTTCATACTACCTCTAATACTCATACTCCCACATAAAGAAGATCTATTTATTGAAATATGAAAGAGATATCACAGGGAAGGGATTTTTATTGAACAAGTGTGGGTAAGTTGTCTCTTTTCATCAGGATAAAGCGGTTGTATGTGTCCTGTTCTGTACCTGCTTCCATGCTAACAGCAACAAAGCCTCAAAGTTAAAATGAAATAAAGACAAAACCAGTTAAAAATGCATAACATTGTTGAAACACAAACAATTTGTAAAGGAAGGGAGCCACGCATTAAGTTCTTTTTTGCTTCTTGGAATAATTTCAGAGACTTATTTTTCTCTTTTAAACAGCTTCCCCACAATTTCTTGTAGTTTTCTCTTGATACTGCTGCCAATTGCATATCTCAACAGAGTTGAATTTTGAAAAATAAACTGTTCATAGAAATTTCAATCTTTTATCAAGCAAGGTCAAATTATTGTTATTTTTTTTAAAGTAGAAAACTTCCAATTAGCAATGGCTGAATTATTCATAATGCATGAATTATCAGAAGTAGTATATTACTTTATTCTGTTCCAGATTGTCTGGTGAAGAATTTGAGTTCCTATGAATTTATTCATTGTTTTCATTAGATCTGTGAACAGTTTATGTACTGAACTTCAGTACAAAGAGTGATTTGCTGACAATTTACTTTGACTATTCACAGTTTGTAGAGCATAACTGTTAGCTAAATCGTGGTTTTGTTTCTGCTTTCTAAACAGATGAATATTTTTTAAATATGAAAATAACAAATAATACTTAGGCAGTAACAAATTAGAAATAATGAATACTCTTTAGGTGATTTCTGATTTCCTTCTTCCTCCCATATTGAAGCAACAAAAGCTGTTTGAGTAAATGTTCACAAATACCAAAATGAAAGGGCATAGGCACACAGGAAGAATGGCTTTTCAATTGGTTACTTAAAAGTCTTCCATTAGGTGTCAGCCACTTACATTTCCAAACATTATATCCCACAATAATGAATAAAAGACTTCCTAATAAAAGGAAAGCTTTTTAGAATGAATATTATGAGTACCTACTGAAGACTAAGGTTAATTTTGTGCCTTGCATGATCACTTTGGCTTGCAGATACAGAGCTTGATTTAGGAATGGGTCACACTCTTCAGATATGAAATATCCATCTGTTGTGTGAATAGTCATATTTGAGAGTGAATGGAATTTCTCTGACCAGATCAGAAGCAAGTAACTGAATATTTTGTGATACCTGATCTCTCCTTCAGCTGTGGAAATGTATTAAAGCAGCTCTACTTAAAATACATTTGTCAGAATGCTAATTGGAAAAATGACTTCATTGTGTGAGTCATACAGTCACCTCTGTGGACCTCATTAGACTTAAATGAGCAGACTGAAGGCCAGAGCAATCATTCTGAGCACAGCCATATGTTGGTGAAGAAGCTCTGTCAGAAACAGGCTTGTGGCCAACTTTGGGTACTTAAAAATGACTAGATGGAAGATGGAGGTCTTGGTGGCAGGAAATACATTGGAAATGCTCACATATGTAGTGTGTTTTCTTTCACAACAAAGGACAGTTTAAAACTTTTATTTTTAAATACTAGATTCACTAGCTGGTAAGTTTTTAAATGGCTTGAAATGTTTTCAGTTAGGACAGGTGGCAGTAGACCATGTTTGCATGTAGCTGTGAGGCTCTTTGCATGACAGGCCAGAACACTGACTGGAAGCCAAACAAAACTTTGCTGTGCGATGAAGTCATTCCAGCCTGACTTCAAATCTTAGCAGTGACAATCAAAATAAATTAATGGTTGAGACTGTGATTTTCTTTGAGAAAATAAACTATATTTATGGAGCTTCTGCTTACCTACATTTAAGAATCAGGTAGAACTCGATGAGGGCTTTAGAGGAAATAAGAACAACTCTTTCCTCCAGCATCTAAAAGGTAATACCCAGCAGCAGAACTAATACAAAGAGAGACATAATCTACTGCTTCATTCAATTTTTTTTAACCTGAAAGATTCTGCTAATAGGATAGCCAGACTCAGAAGGGTTGAGGAAAATATAATTTTAAGACCTCTCATAGTAAACAAATCTTGATACTACAAGCTAAATGGAACCAACATGGGATAGCAATCTATTCTGCTATCATCGAAATTGAACGTAAATTTGGAATGAGGCTTAGGATGACTTACAAAGCTTGATTATCAAACAGGGCATTAAATTCCATATACTTTTTCAGAAGAGTAAAAAGTTAATAATATAGTAATTAGGTTTTATGGAATAACATCACTCCAACCCAAACTATTGAGATACAAGACCTTTATAATTACAGACATGTCTTAACTCAAATATATCTGTTTTGAAGCTATAGATTAAGGTACTTATGTGGTTGTGAAAAATCACAACAGTCTGACCTTTATGAATTTTATGTCAACTACACATATATGTTTGAACTTCAGAAAAGCACACATTTTGCTTCATTTTCTGTTGCTGTGCACACAGTCCTTCTCTCTGACCTTGAGATAAACAATGAAAACATTTTCAAAACCCAACAGCTCACTACAAATAAGTAGAAATAAAATAGGAGGCTTTTTAAAACCTACATTGTTACTACAATGTTTAAACTATCAAGAGAGCTTCAGAAGGCTATTTTAGGTAGAGCTGCCAATAAGAAGACTGAAAATCTTAACGTTCCCATTATCACTTGAGAGACAGAGTTGTTCCTACTCAAGTCTGCCTTCCTGCATGATGAAAACAAACCTGAAACTTGATCTTGAAGTATCAACTTCCTAAAAACTTTGCTCATGCGAGTTACATTCTTCAAACAGACATGTTTCCATTATGCCTCTCAGTGTCATAATTGGTAACATACAGGTGAAAAACATTTCACAAAAATGGCCATAAATTCCTGATTTCCCATATAAAAAGCAATCAAGTCACAAAAAGTTGGTACCAAAACAAGAGGAGAATAATTGAGAGACAGAAGATCTGCCCTTAAAGCACAGAACAATGGCAAAAAATAAAAAATTCAACTTTTTGAACATACACAGTAACCTAGGTACCTGCAACAAACACCTAAAATTTATAGAGGTTCCTGCCCCAGTTTCATGAAAAGATTTGGGACTCACAGGGCTTACCTAGTTTTTATTTTTACTAAACCTCTATTCAGAAATTATAAGCGCCTCTCAATTTACACACCACTTTTAAAGATGATTCCTAAAATAATTCGCTATTTCTATAGTTGGCTGTGGATTTATGTGCTCCTATGTCACTAATAGGACCAATCATTATTACCCAGGCAGGTACACCATTCTAGTCTTCTTCAACTGTAAAGTTTCCCAACCAAATTATCAATCCAAAAAGTTGCCTGGAAAGTTCTTTCTTTCTTTCAAGTCCCTTTGCACTTAAATGTGCTACCTACAGAATAAAATCTGTTATGCACAGCTACTTTCATCCTCTGTTTCCAACTTTGAACTTTTTAGAGAAAGCCAACCAAGGGATGAACAGCACTTAAGTGTATTTGAACCTGTTATTCTCTGCATCAGCACTACAACATTATGGTGGTATTGCTCACTAACCACGGCCTACGGTTAATCCCTGTAGATAATGAAATTCTTTGTCATGGGTGTACCAACCTATTCCTTGTTTTATCCTCACAGTGTCTGACTTCATGTCCATCCTTAAATCAACTCCTGCAGTAACGTTGCCTTCTTTGAAAAATATTAAACTATCTGCTGGTTGTTGACTGTTATTACATTAAAAATGCATTTTCAAATTGCATTTGTGTTATTGTCTACATGTGATTTATCACTGGTATTGTTTGTAGTTTATTTAGTTCCATACAATGGAACTGTGGCTTGAAATTCTAAAACACAGGTTCAAGCATGTTCAATGGTTTGTTCAGTTACACTGCCAATATTTCCTCCAATGATAATAATGCCTTCCAACTGTTTTTTCATGAAGCCACATTTCTAATTTTTTAATTTTTTTTTTTTAATTTTTTTTTTGTTCCTCTTGGCAAGAAATATCCATAATGATGACTGTTTCCCTAACCTTTCACTATCAGGCAGGATAAATATCACCATCAACCACATACTTCTCTGATGTATAGCTTAAGTTTATTTGTTCCCAAGACTTTGTAACAGATAACAGTGCAGAAGGTACTTTGAAGTTTACTGGTTAGACCACTAGTAAACTTGCATTTTTCATAGATCTGTTGAACACATGCATTTTTCTTCAGAATGCAGAATTTGTGACTGCAGAATTCATGTTAGTAAAAGGTAAAGAGAATGTAGTCCTTTTTCTACAAACACAAGAGCCTCTGATCAGTGCACTGCATCCGTATTTCTAGTTGCCCATACTACCAACACTCCACTCCCAGCATTGTTCAAAGCTCTTGAACAAAATGGAAACTTCCATTCCATGGTGCAATAACATTGCCCACACAGTGGATCATCTGTTAGAGACTAGTCTTTACAAATATTTGGGCAAGATTTATGCTGCATCAGACACAGAGAACAATACACATACACAAAAATAAACTCTGTCTCTGATTTGAGATTTTCTTCAGCCTGATCGCTGTTTCTACCAAATTTAAACAAACAAGGAAATGAGATGCGAGAATCTAAAAAGTCATGCACCATTAAGAAAATTAAATAGTTCTTTCAGAAATGCTAATTTTTCACATAGCATATGCTGTGGGTTTAATTTACTATTAGTTACGCTGTCAAATTGACTGAAAATGTATCATTATACCTTAAAAACCCTATCGTAAGTGCAAAGCACATCCTTAACTGAGGACCCACAAGTAATGCTTCCATAGCACAACAGAGACAAAGCCTACAGAATTAATGTATATTTCAAATGTTCATAAAATTTGGAAATATGTGCAAATTAAGAATTGCTAAAATACAGTTCTGATAAACAAAAAATGTAAACCTTTTCAATTTTACAGATCATACCATATGCCAAATAAAGTTCCTCTGCATAACCTTGGCCACATGCTTTCAATTTTAATACAGCTATTTTTCACCACTCAGTAGCTAGTTTTAGTATGGTAGTCCAATTTACTTCCCAAATTGTGAAATTCATTGTATAACCACAGCACATAGATACTACAGCTAGTACAATGCACATTTTTTCCTATTATCTGTCTATCTGTTACTTACAGAAGAGTCATACAGCACATCTGCAAATTAATCTACAGAAGATAAAACCATTCCTTCAGTTCACCCACTTTACCATATGGAAATAAAGATCTTCAGTACTGAAAGCTTCCTAGCCCTAGGGCTTACAGCGCATTGCCACATGACATATATTTCTGCATGTGTTGTTCAACTGTTGTGTTGGATTAACTTTTAATAAAGCTTAATTGCATAATAATAATTGTATTTATATATCAGTATAGATTTCAAAAGCCTTGGAAATACTTGCTGAAATTAATAAAAAGCATTTTGCAACATTTCCTTTCTCTTTTTTATTGTTTCCACATGACGGAACACCAAATCCATATCCGCTTTCCTTAGCTAATGTCAGCTGGTGTACATCCCGGACTGTGGTGGAGGCGGTTTGGTCCTGTTCCCTAACTGGCTGCTAAGACCTGCTCCTTGCAAGCTCCACTCCCCACAACCCACTTGCTTGCCAGGGCTGCTATGCCCTTCCTGAGAGCTGCAGCACTGATGCCCAGCTTTGCACACACCTTCTACTTCTCCCTCTGGCCATCCACTCAAGCCCAGCCCCAGTAGTCAGCACCCTGCCCCCTGGCCATCAACCCCCCCCCCCAGCAGAAGCCGTCAGTATTTATTTGGCAGAGCAAGTCTTTGTGAGCTTTGTGGCTTGGGAACTATTGCACAGGGCTATGAGCTGGCCTTATCAGGCTGTGAAATTCCACTGAAACCAAGGGGTTTTCTTCTGCTGAGTAGGAAGCATTGCAGAAGGGCTGTCAGGATTGAGGTCTTACATACTACACATGAGTGGAAGAAGGAAAATGGAAAACTTTTCAATGAGCCTGTTTGCTTTGTAATACAAAACCACATAATGAAAGCACATTCATATAATTGTAATTTTGTAATGTTTTATACTTTAATCTTATTTTTCATAGCATTTTCTCTGATTTATCCATTTCGATTTTTTATGTTATTTCTTTTTTGTTGTTTTTGCCTGTTTATTATTGGCATATATTTTTAGTATTTTTCCTTTGGAGTTTTTTTTTTTTTTTTTTTTAAATTGACAAGATTTCATGTCTGTTTGTTAAAGAGAACCAGCTGTTTTCTTCAGAGATAATTTTCTGAAGCTGTTGTGTGCCATAATTACACTGCAATTACACAGCAATATCCATAAAAGTAGATGAGGATTCTATGTGTCCTTCTGACTCATTAGAAGTTGCAAAAATGATGGATGCAGTCTTTACTAACTTGACTATTGCCCTCTGTTGGCAAACCCTAGTCCTGTCATACTGAGAAAGAACTAAAGCAAAGATAAGAGAAAACCTTTGAAAGGAGATTAAGTTCAGTTTTGGTAATGAGAACAGTGAAATAATAGTAAAGGTGGAAAGTATCTTTGTGTATTTTACGGAGAACTTTTTGAGTGCTTTAGTTAATGTATGCAATAAATCAGTATTATATACATTTCGCATTCCATTTTCTGTTAAATCCATTCTTTCTTTTAGACAAATTACTTAAGCAATTATTCTCTTTTCAGTTCAGTCCCACATTCATGTAAGTTCCTTATAAAAAAAAACTTCACATATTTTCTTCTTTTTAAAGATACCAGCGGACTGCATTCAGTTTTATTTTTTTCAGTTCTGACCTGAATTACTCGAAAAAAGTCAAAATATGCTCATATGGCTTTGGAATACCTTAGATCTTCCTGTTCTAACCATGGAAATGAATAAAATCATAGA
Source organism: Megaceryle maxima (assembly GCA_024605025.1). Taxonomy (NCBI): domain Eukaryota; kingdom Metazoa; phylum Chordata; class Aves; order Coraciiformes; family Cerylidae; genus Megaceryle; species Megaceryle maxima. The sequence continues at coordinate 77,657 of JANHGN010002221.1, forward strand.
GGTTCTCTCTTCTCTCAGACCAAAGCAGACCAAACCCAACTCCTTCTGAATCAATAAAGCAAAAATAATTCCATTCCAGTATCACTTCTCAAATATGATGGCACAGAACAGAGTAATTTGGATGGGGAGGGAAGTAAGGTTTGGAGGTGTGGGTCATTGGGTTTTTTCTCATTAAATATTCACTCAGATGAGGTATTTAGTTTTCTTGGTTCATTTTCTGGTTAGGGTTTAGAGAGGTGTTTTTTACAGATCCTGCATGATGAGCCTGAGCCAGAGCTGAGAGGAAGCAAGGCTACTTGCGCTGACTTTCAATGGACTCTTGTTCAATCCTGTCAGAACAGCGACTGAACCGTCCCTGATCTTGATTCACAAAAGGATTATGGATGGGGCAGAAATCCAGAAAACAACTGAATTTCATTAAGACTCAGAAAATCTTACTTGAAGTTACCAGTCAGGAGAGACCTATCAGCACATCAGTTTCTCCCACATGCTTTCACCTTCAACCAGAGCAGGATCCTGATATGGTTTCAAAACATATACTGTGGCACAGGCAGTAGGGAGTATTCTGGTTTTGTAGCCAACTCGTCAACCAAAGCATACAAGGTGATCATTGGTCCTCTAGTGACTTTCAGCAAACAGACTCTGTTTAAACAGCAAAGTTAAATAAAATTCAGTTTACAGAGTCTATTCTGAAAAAACATTAGAATTGTGAAAATAACATATTTTATTTACAGTTGTATTTCCAGCTGTCATACCATCTATAATGTGTCTTTAGGTTGCAGAATTTTTAGATGCTTAGAAGTAAAGTGTTTCCTTTAACTCTAGGCAAGGACCAGATTTTGTTGAGGCTAACACAAGCACAGGAATACATTTTCTAATGCTCACATTTTTTCAGTATTGATAGCTAAGGCAATGTGAGTGAAGCTTCACAGGTCATTTACTTCTTGTTTAGCATCACCAAGTTAACCTGAAATTATGTCACTGGGTTTCTTCCCTCCCTTTTCAGCAACAATCCATTAATATTTCCAAGATTTTTTTCCTGTAAAATTAGAGTTGTACACCAAACCACCATGAATGTAGTAAAGAACCTACACCAGGAAAAATGGAAATGTGTAAAGACACCATATTTGTGAAATGAGGAACTAGCTGTCTGTCTGCAGTAAATACACTATCAATTTTCTGTTTCTGTAGTTCTTCAAAATACAAGACCACTGCATAACTGCAGGACTTTTGGCTTTTCTTCCATCTACTAATTGCTGACTGAACTGTGCTGACTAGTTTTCAGTACAAGGTTTGACAATAGTTCTGCAATCATTCTGCACAGCTCATACCAATGATGATCATACCTGATTAAGTGTAATGTTGGAGTCGCAGCTTTTAATCTGCAGGTCTTGTAGAAGACACCACTTTGGATGTGACGTATAAATTTTCTGCTGTTTCTTTGCATTTTGATTCTAGAATCACTTTTCACTTAATATTTGTGGAGTATTCTTTTTAACGTAATTATTTGCAGCAATAAAATAATAAAAAGAATCATCCATGCTTTTTGAAGTAATTTAAAAACATTTAAGAATTCTACCAAATCTCTAGTAGTGAAACCAAAGTAAAGATATATTTTAAAATATTGCAGAGAGTATTAACACAAAACCAAACCAACCAAACAAACAAACCCCAAAAACCCCAAAGACAAACAAAACAAAGCAACAAAAAGAAAAAAACAAGCAACACAACCCCTCCATATTTGTGCATATGTAACTAAGCCAAAATATGCAACAGTTAAAGCTCATACTTTTCAATTTTCTCCACTTTTACAGAATCCCTACTTTTTTTTTTTTAGGCACACAATTCTGATGGTAAAATTGTGACTGCATGTACTGCATAAAATTAAAACATTAGTATTATCTATCTAGATTCATTAAAATGTAGAGATGAGAAGAGGTAGACCCTAAAGTTAATCTTCAAGCCCTAAAAAGTTAAACACAGTCATTTAAGAAAAAAAAAAAATAAATTAACTGTGTTTACTGGCTTCTACATTTTCCTAGATGCTCATTTTATTTGTGTTGTTAAATCAAAGGTTGTATATGTCTCACTGCAAGAAATATGAGAAAAAGAGACTGGGAGATACACTCTGGTTATTGTGTGCAGGAACTGCAAAGGTCTTTGCTTCAAAGATATCAGGACACACTTTGCTGCTGTAAATATAATGGCTATTAGGGAGTGAAAATTCAGGCTCCATGCTACGGTAGGTGAAGTTTTAGCATTTTTGGGTTTTTTTCATCAGTGGTTGTACTAAGTTCAATATATAAGCAACATAATATTTCTGTAAAACTCTTACAGAAAATGCCTACTGCCATTTAACTATTGGGAAATGGTTTTGAAAAAACTGTCCTGTATTCCTGTACCTGAAATGCTCAGTAGAAATAGTTTGAAGATGAGAGTGGTAAAATGAAAGTGCCAGATGCTTAGCTGACGTATGTCACTGTGTCAACTGTCTCGAAGAAGCAAATGTCAGTTTTCACCAGATGAAAAAGTGGTGAAGATCTTTCCAGATAGTTTTATTTTTAAAATGTCATTTATATCTATAGATTATCTGATTACAGATGAAAAACAGAAGACGTCTTTAACCTCTTTTAAGAGATTGGTTTAGTGGGACTAGCAATGACACTTCCAGATGTACAACAATCTGGATGCCATTCAGCAGTTCCAGTTATTATCTTTTAAATATTTTACTTTTTCCTTTGAAGGTATATAATTCATACCAAATCTTTAACTAACCTCTGCCATCATATTATTTTCGGTTTACTTTTAAACTCTCTGTTGTACTGGTATTATGTATTCAGTGATGCTATATATCTGTACAGAACATTGCTCACAAACACATTATTTCAGATTTAGGATTAAGATTTGTCCTTCAAATTCACAGTTTCTGTCAACTGCAATAATTTTCTGCCTGCCTTTGCACATAAGATCAATGCTCTTAGAGTTCAGCTTTCTGTGAATGTCATCATGAAGTTGATGGTATTTCTGGTTCTTTATTGCCTTCTGACATATCAATACACTTAAGTACAATTTTTCTCCAATGCCTGAGGCCGAGTTGACTGAAGTGGTCCTTTAGTAGCATTCTGTCATCTGTGTGTTGACCGTGACCTTCACGGTTTATTTATGATTAGGTTATATGTTTCCTTGCTCTAGCCACTGGTATTTTAGCATAGTTCTTTATGAAATTTCTTAATTTTGCAAATACTTTGCAAATTCGCAGGCTCTCTCTTTGGAGTGTTCTGCAGTAATAACAGGAAACTGGCCTGGACTTTTAGAGAAACATTTCTAGATATATTTTCAATGTCAGCTTCAACTGTTACTCACATTGTCCGCTGTTCTGCAAAATCAGACCAATAATGAACGATCCTTACTATCTTTGAACCCTATCACTGTACAATGAGTTCTCAGATGAGGTCTTACTGTGAGGTTTTTAATGATCTGGTAAGGAATCTACTTGATTATGTATCATCTGCCTGGGAGTGAATATGTCTGGTAACACTGGGAAGATTAAGCATGAAGAGTTTATGGCAGGATGACACCTTTAAGAGCTATGAATTTCAACAGTTGATAAAATGTGAACTAGACATTATTAGTGTTCCAGACTATGTATAGTGTTAATTGCATTTGGAAGTTCATCTGGGATTTTTGCAACTCTTTAAACTTACAATATAAATTGAGGAATGATATTTCCTTGAGCAAAAACCTTCAATGAAATTAATGAAATGATTCATGCTGGTACAGATAATAAGATGATCTTGCTTTCTAGTTTATTAGTGAGAACAGGATTGTTCTATCAACAACAGAGAAAAAGGATATGTCTTCCATCAGTAAAGCTTGGGCAGATCTACCAGATGAAAGTTACTTGTCTGCACAAGTAAATAACTACAAGTAGCTTATTACACTTATATTTCTACAGAGACGAGTGGATTAAGAATATCTATTAAAAAGAAAATAATCTATGTTGCTTTCCTAGAAACATAAGATTTCCTTACAGATAACGTTTGTAAAGGTATTGGGTCATATCTTTCTTAAAGACACATAAAATTGTTGCCCTTAAGTGTGTTCAGATAACTCTAGTGCTAAAATCTTCATCTAGCATTTTTCCACATGCAGGTTTTATTGTCACAATATCCTTTATGCAGTGCTTCTTGTAAATGCTCTGGATTTGCTTCAGCAATTTTGAAAGCAAACTACTTTTCTAGGTAAACTACATAAGCTAATAGCATCACTGCTATGATTTATTCTGTGTTCTGCTTCCAAGTTCATCAGTGCAATGACATCTAAATCTTGCACCTCTCTATATAAAGCATTTTGTGATATTATGCCCTTTATAGGGTCCATAGAGGCGTAACTGCTTGTAGACTTAAATACTCTGCTGAAGACCTTAGCGCACATTTTGATATTATGCTAGATCCAGTCCAGCTGAAAATCAGTTAAAATCAACATTTTAAAGTAGGTTTAAGAAGAGAAGGCTTCTCAAAGGCAAGAGTACACACTGAGGCCATGGTCTGGAAGTCTGCCCTTATTAAATAAACTCTTCACTGGTCAAGTGTCTGAAATTAGTATTTGAAAGGTCTGCTTATTTATATGGAGGATGTGATTAGCAATGCCAATGTAATCTCTTCTGTTACACACACTGAAGATATAAAAAAAACCCCACAAAAAACAACCTACCAAAAATGCAGAATCAGTTGATCCAGAGACGTTTATCACAGATGAATGGAAATAACAGGACCCAAGTCCAGTAATTAGTATCATAGTCCAAAGCACAAAGTCACAACTAATTTGTAAAGCTGTTAAAACACATAACATTTACTTTCCTACTTAAAAATCTAAAGTATTCAGAAGGTGTAAAGGGAAAAGAAGCCAGTGATACTTGATGATTCATTAGTTTGAGAGGCACACATGCTCTTGTTAAGACAATTAAGGCTTAGATCACAAATCCTTTGGTTTTATTGATCTGCCAGAAATCATAACCCTGGCTCATTTTATACTTAACACTGAAGTGCTCTGAACAAGGGGGAAGATAGGTTAAGCAATTATTCTGTGATATTTGCATTGAATTGATTCTGCAGTTTCAAAACACAGATCAGTGACTAAATGCTGTATTATGATATATATAATGTGGACACAGCAAGTGCCATTCATCCTGTACAGAAAGCAAAATAGGCTTCTGTATTAATATCTTGAAAATTTTCAAGGATAAAATGTCAAATATTTTTTGCACAGCTTCCTTAGGGAAGAGCCTTATATGTATAGATGCTCTGGTATGTTAGCCATCTAAACAGTACCCTTTGATAGAGGGAGACTGTTAGCTACAGAGGGTGCAACTTTACTTCCTTTATAAATCCCCCTGCAAATAAACCGTTGACATCAGCCATGCAGTCATTAGAATTTCCTTATAAAGGATTTCTACATTTTAGCTGCTTTATGCCATCTACTCTCTATCAGGTACATGAAAAACTCATAATGGAGACTTACCACTCAGCAGACACATGCCAGAACCATCACTGACAGTTCTCTAAAGTCACAGGCTCAAAGTCCAACAGCTGCCAAAAAGAAAAACCAAGAACATAATGCTGGGCATCATCAAGAACACAATTGAGAATGGACAGAAAATATAATGTCATTATATAACTGTGTGCAGTACTGGTCTCCATATCTGCAAAACATAGTGGAGTCAGAAGAAGTACAGAGAACAAATAAAAAGATTAAGGGCATGGTGCAGTTTTCTCTACAGAGAGACAGCCTAACTAGCTAGAACCATAGTTACCTGCTGAAACCTGTAGCAGCTTGGATGAAAACAAGAAAGCACCTCTTTATACAAAGGGTAATGACTGTGTAACTTGATGTCAAAGACAGAGTTGTAGCAAATAACACATTCAATAAGAGATTAAACAAACTAATGGACAACCAGGTTCAAAAGAAGATACTAAAGGTAATAGGTGGGGATGAATCCTTTATTGTCTCACATCTGTTGATTATGGATGTTAGGGGAGTATACCACAGTCAGTGACCAGGTGTGGGCTTCTCCTGCTGCCAATGCTGATTAGTGAGCAAGATGGATTTACAGGTCAGTTCTTACCAAAAAACATGTTTCTTTGAGCTATTTTATAGATAAAGTAGGAGACATGTTACTGCCATGAGGAGTCTCCTTAATTACGGAAAACTTTTACATAAATATTTGTGTTTCCTGTTTAAAAATTAATACATTCAGTCCAGGAAATTCAGTAAAGATGAATTTAAGCCATGTGTAATCAGACTTTAAAAGTGTTTTGGGTTATCTTTTACCATTAAAATGACAACTAAATCAGATGAATATTGAAATATAAGTAAAAATCTATTACAAAAATTTTCATGTATCCTCCTTTGTTACTGTTATTTTGCCATTTCTTACTAATTTTCTGTCTTTTACATTCACAATATGTTAAAGCATGATTGTCAACCTATAACATTTTAAGCAAACATTGTGGAATATTTCAGGAAGTTTATCTGAAATTCATAATTGCATACTCTTGCTCTGGAAGACTGCTTCTAAAAGTTATAATCAGAGTACTAAAAACCAGAATAGTGTTATCTAGTCAAGACAGTTTCAACGTTTAAAGTTAACTTGTAACATTTTTAAACAATCCAAGTTATTTTTATTTATAGAAAATATTTGGTTAAGACCAGAGAACAAGAGTCAGGAGACAGGACACATCTCAAAACAAGTAAACATGACCATTGTGTCTCCCAATTTATTTGTTACGGATTATGAAGCTAGTTTGAAACTTGTGTTAAAAAGAGTTTTGATTAGAGGAAACTTACATTGTCCAAAATGTTTGTTATTAAAAGCAGGACCTACTTAATTCTAGTTCACAGCTAAAAATATTCTACAAACAAGATAGGGTCTTTACAAACTCAAGAGGTATATTATCTAAAACTTCCAATACTATTCAGCCCCAACATTTTAAAACAAGAAGATATGGTAAGCAACTGTTCACAAAAATGTGGAATACTGTAAAATGTAAAAGAAAAATGTAAGAAAAAGGCACTCCTCTACTTCTCTGCAATGTCATTGTAAATCTATCTTGATTTGTGCTTACTTAATTCTTGCTGCAGGGTGCACCAATCCTGGGATGCCCTCAAATAATCCTACCTGGTGCTCTTAGCCAGAACCCTAAACTAAATCTTACAGAGACACAATTTTAATCATAGCACTCATCAAGCTGTATGTTGTGTTAAGAGGTTTACTCATGTGATCAAGTTTTCTTCTAAAGACACATTTTGCAGGAACAGCTTTACAGACAGCAGCTAATGCGTGGCAAGTTGATGAGCAATTGGGAAATGTATCTGCAGCTGAAAGTATTAGTCTTCATATTCGATGATACTTGGGGTTTTATTTTTTCCTATGCTGCAGAAGGACGAAATCACAACCTTTCTAAAATTTCCTATACACACATTAAGACACATGCACAAAGTCTGAGGTTCCAGATTTGCCACTCTGTCACTCCGTCAGCAAGACAAGATTAAACTATTAGAAATAAGCAGAAAACTATTTAGCATTAAGATCTTCTCAGTCTCCTACTAGAGATCTGGATGACAAAGTTTTCATGCAGAAAACGGCAAGTCCTGGTACTTGGGCCACACTGGGTCTCTCAAAGATTACATAAAACATTAAATTACTTGGCTAGAGAACAGGTATTCCTCTTGGCTTCATATACATCATAAAACTTTTCAACAGGTGCACCTGACACAGCGTCACTCAGAATAGCCATCAGTCAAGATACATTGTTTCAAGAATCACAAACGCAAGCTTCCAAATTTGTTTCGTTTGGTCAGTGTCAGGGCTTGGGGTATTTACATACATGTTGTTCTGACTGGCTCTTAATGCAGGTGAGAAAGGCAGAAACTTCCAGCATCAGCAAAGTTTTGCAGAATCACCTTTTTTTTTTTTAACTTTAAATGCTTCTTCTAACTTTTAAAACCACTGTAAGAAGGGATATAAAAAATGCAATGAGCACATATCTGGTATCACTTGAAGCAAGAATAAAGAGGAGATATTCAGCAAAATCAGGAAAAAGTGTTATGTCAGGAGAAACAATACATCAAGGAAGCAGGTGACAAATCAACACGAAAGGCTTTGGGGGAGTTACGTTTAATATAGGGGTTTTGTGTGCACTTTGGAGGAAGCAGTGCCACTTGTTAAAATGTACTCTTTGGGTTAGTCATATCTTGGGAGTTAATAGGGAATTAATCATCTGTACACAAGGGGAGAGTGGTTTGATCAATACCAAAAGTATCATCTTCACTAAGGCAACACATCTAATAAGCACATCTTGAATAAAATTCCTTCATGCATTGACTCATTTTTCTTAAAACATGAAACCAATAAGCATTAGAATCCGTTTGGAGTGAGGGTGATCTCAGCAACACTTCTGACTGGTCTAACCAAAGTGTACCCATCTATACATCCACAGATATGCAATAAGCACTTCTAATGCATTATTAACACACAGTAAAAATAATAATGGATCAAGAATTAATCTTTCATGAGCAATATGAAGGTCTGGTGTTGTGCCTATTAAAAAAAAAAACCCAACAAAACAAACAAAACAAACCCAAACCTCACATTTATCTAAATTAACAAAGAGAGTTGGAGATTTCCTTCTTGAGCAAGTAACTAGGAAAAAATAATCATTATACAATTTGAAATTATTTCAGTGTGACAGTAAATACAGCAAATAGTACTGAATAGTTATTTTTACAGGACTAAATTAATTAAAGCATTCTAAGAGGGGAGTTATTAGATGTAAAAAGTATGATGCAAGTCTTTTAATTCATTCTCCCATTTGTCTTTTTCTTTCAGTAGGTGGACAGAGAGACTTAAATTTGAGTAAGACTGGCAGTAAAAATCATGCTTTGTTTGGTATATCCAAATGCACTTTACAAATGCATATGTGAGTTATATCCTGAGTTGCCTATTCAGCAGTTGAAGAAGATACCCCATTGATCTAGTTACCCTGGGACCTACAACTTGCTCTAATAAACTGTATTACCCTCTGATGCACCTTCTGTATTCTGTAACCATCAGGGAAAAAGAAAGAAGCATAAATACTGAAAGTTTCTTAGAGGTTTAGAAATCAGAAATACAATAAAACTGTAAGAATTTAAGCCACTCTCCTACTTTCACGCCTTGTGAAACTATTTCAACTAATACAGCTTCCTTTGGTAGGATGGGTTTAGCATAAATGGAAGCTCGCCACTTCTGTCAGACCTCTGCACTGACCACAAGCGAAATATTTAAAAACTACCAAAAAAATTCTGCTTTGGATTTCTTTACAATAATTCTCTCACTAATGCCTTATTTATTTATTAATCCTTGAGATAAACTGTATTTACTGGAGTATACAAACAACATATAGAATCATCAAATAGTTTGACTTGGAAGGGACTTTTTTAAAGGTCATCTAGTCCAGTCCCCCTCTGCAGTGAGAAGGGACATCTTTAGATCAGGTTGCTCAGAGCCTTTTCCAGCCTGACCTTGAATTGTTTCCAAGGATGGAGAAATCACCCTCTCTGGGCAATCTGTTTCAGTATTTCACCACGCTCACCATAAAAAATGTCTTCCTTCTATCTAAGTCTAAATATACCCTCTTTTAGTTTAAAACTACTATCCCTTTTCCTGTCACAACAGGCCCTAATGAAAGGATTGTCCCCATGGTTCTTATAGGCCCCTCAAATTATTGAAAGGCCTCAATAAGTTCTCCCCATAGCCCTCCCTTCTCCAGGCTGAACAACCCCAATACTCTCAGGCTTTCTTCATAGAGGTGCTTCCAGTGCTCTGGTCATTTTTTTGGCTTTCTTCTGGATCCACTCTATGTCCACAACATGTCCATGTCTTTCTTGTGATGAGGACTCCAGAGCTGGACACAGTACTCCATGCTGGGCATGAGCTGGCAATGAGTGCTTGCAGCTCAGAAGGCCAACCGTATTCTGGGCTGCCTCAAAAGAAGTGTGGCCATGTATAGGTAGTAGTACAAAGACAGGGAGGCAATAACTCGAAGTAATATAAACACAAAATGGGCCTGTGTCAACAACAGGAAGCAGTCTTAGGAGACTGAAATTTAGGTCTCTGAGCCATCACTGGGAGTAATTACTTTGGGACAATGGTGGTTCTTATCCCTCCCAGTTAACTGTTGTTCAAGGACAGGCAAAATGCTCATTTAGCAACCAATGGAACAACAGCGATTCAGATGTGTGTCTTCAATAAAAAAAATGAAATTGTTAATTTAACTGAATGAGATGAATTGTAATTTATGGTGATTAATCTGCCTCTACATTAACAGCTAAGACAATGAAGGAAACTGAAGATAGGGTAGAGTGGACAAGCAAAGGAAGGAACCACTACAGCTACTGGAAAAGGAAAGCCATTCTTAGTCATGAACCAAAACCTCTAGGGAGTGGAGACAAAGACTTTACACTTACAGTATCTCAGGCAGCTCAGATTTGATATACAAAATGGAAGGGTTCTGTGTGCGGAGAAAAAAAAACAGCAAGGACAGTTGCTGAGGTTTAATGAAGATATACTTTTGGCAAATTGTAATGGATGAAAACAGATTTGAAAAACAAATTGTTTTAAGTCCCAGTTTACCATTCCAGAGAAATATATGCATCAGAACCAAATTACTTCAGTGTCTTATTGTATTTTATTAAACTCTTTATTACATAGTATTCATATGATCTCTGTAGTAGTGCTGTTTGGGAAACAGATAAGCAGAGATTTAAAAAAGAAACACAGTATTTGTAAAAACTAAGACAACTACTGTGAGCACCTAAGCACTACTCCTTGCCTTCTTGAGAAGGGCTGGGGTTGGGTTGCACAGATGGGAGATTCCTGGCTAGCAAGTCAAGTCAACTGCAGTTCATGAGCAATTCAAAGCAGTTTAAGTCCTGTAGCTCTATTACAGGACAGGCAGGAAGGCTATGCTGCGATGGCAGATGCTGGCTAAATTGAATCAGCCAGGAAGAAGAGAGCACTTCCATCAATTCTTTCAGGTATGCAAGTGTCTGCCATGGCTCACAGGCTAGGGAAAAACAGAGCTTTCTACAGCAAGGAAGACTAACACCACCTACCATCATTAGAATGGGATTTTTTTAATTTTCAGTGATATCAGGAGGCATCTGTCTGTCCTGCAGGTATAGGTAGGGGAGCACCATGACACTTTAAGAGTAACAGGTTATAGAAAGAAGATGCACAAGCCATAGCACACAACTGTAAAGCACAATGCTGAGATAGGATTGTATATTACGCAGCATTATTTATGGAAGTCCGGAGATAGTTTCATATCTAGCCGAATAGAACCATGTAACTCTATTATCTAAATACAAAAAGTAAAAAAATTAAATGGAAGAAAACAAATAAAAGTGGTTAAAAATATTTTGTTTTTAAGTATTTAAGCAGTTAGTAACAAAGAACAAAATTAAATGTCAGAAGATTATTATCTTGGCAGTGACCCATCTGATAGTGTTTTCAAGCCCATGATCAGCTTCACTATCTTTTGCTGTGAAGAGCTTGGCTTGCCAAGATGAGGTTAAGAAGTGCAGTAAATGATGCAATGCCCTTACTGCTCCTGTTTTCTAAGCAAACAGATGATAAATAGTAATTATCATTCACTAATAACTCTGAGTGTGTCTCTTTTTAGATCTTGTATCCTCCATAAACTGATTTTGTACTTACAATAGAATTTTCAAGAAGTCGTCAACATAATATGGTCTTGTTATTGCAATATCTTAGCTACTGTAACATTCCTGGTTTTGGGGTTTTTTTTTCCCTATTTTAGATGAAGACTCACTTATATAAGTAATGCCATCTTTGTGATTATTAATGACCTATATAAACAGGGACTTAACCTTTGTGGGAAGGCAAAAGACATACAAAATTCAAATTCACTTTTTGGAAAGCTACAGAAACTCCTAGTCTTTTAAAAATAGGACTGAAGTAATTTATTAATTGTCATGCAATGAAGGCAAGAATAAAAAAAAAAATAAAAGAGCTCTAATACATTGTTTCAGTATTTACTGTGAGACATTATTTCTCTCATTCATGGCAAAAATAATTTTAATGTAAATGTAGTCATGTACAATTTAGTATTTAAAACCAGAATTTTATGAAGTCTGGGACTTAACTTTCACTTTAGCCTTATCAAGGGCAAACATCACTCAGAAGCTGGAAGAGTGCAACAGGAGAGAATGAAGAATTTCAATAACTGCCACAAACACGTGCACTGTAGGAGACATCAGGGTACTGACCAAGCGTGCACTGTACATTCAAATCTCAGCAGTTTTGAGAATACTTAGGCCACATTTCTTTTTGTACCTCGAGGAATGAACTAAATACCCTCTGCTACTTAGAAGGATAAAAGTGATGGAAAATGTGTTCATTTACACCCTAAAAACATTATCTTTATTTCACACCCAAAAGTTAAAAAAATATTCTTTTTAAACTACTTCTTTTTAAACCTCTGAAGCATGGCAGTAAGGTCAAGGCACTTAAGGGACATACTAAAATGTTACGTCTGTTTCAAAGAGGGTAACTTCCATGATGACTAGAATTTCTTTAAAGGCAAGTCCCAAACTTGCAGAAAATGAGTCAATATTATTCACTAGCAGAAACTGGTTGGCACTCCTCACTGCCAGCATCACAACTTTCCTAATTTATTTTGAACATTTAGTAAGACATCTCAAGATGTCTGTTTGAAACTTAACCTCCTCATTTTGCAAAACCTGTATGCCTGAATACATAGAAACTATGCACTAAACAAGATCAAAAGCCCATCCCAAGAACGTATGCTTGCACCAACAAGATACTAGTGTGGAATCAAAGAAAACATTCCTCCTCACATCAAAATATCCACTTAGCTATTGACTAGCATTTAATCTCAGTTTAGACTTGAGTCTGGTAGATATTCCCTGAACATACTTAAATGGTTCAGGCTCCATGCAACACCAAAAAAGTTCTCTTAGAACAACCTCCCTGGCTCACAGAGATTTAGACCTGAGACCCCCTGAAAGTGTCCTAAGTATCCCATTGTCTGATGGCCTTCAAGCCAACTTTTTCACCTTATAAGTGAATGCCTGCAAGGGTATTCACCACCCTTACTCACAAAGCTGTGAAGAATGAAAAGAACAGTGATTCAGGACACTAATTTAAAGGGTATGCATAACTTTTATGCCTTTTATCCAATGACAGGATATTATGAAAGACTGAAATACAACTTTGGGAATGAACTCAGTGCTTCTTTAAGCCAAATTCCCTGACTACTGTGTTACACAACCAGGCATGCTTTTTGCCTATTCCAGTGGCCTAACAGATCATTGCTTATCTTCTACGGAGAATTGATCAAATAATCTCATGTCTAGGACTTTCTTGAAAAACAGAATGGCACCACCATGCTATCAGCCTTTGATTGTACTTTAAAAGAATGGTATGAGCCTTACTTGATTTTTAAGAGCAAAGTACAGATAGCCTCTTTCAAGAGGAGGTTTCTGAGACTTCTGGTCCTCAAAAGGAGGCAAAATTTGCCATGCAGCACTGTCAAGTTGTCATGCAACTTGGTGAAAGGTCAGGTTATTTTTTGGCATGCCAGTTAATCCCCACCACCCCTTATCCCTCCCCATATTGTATAGGGCCCCTGACAGCAAATCCCTTATTCTTAGGGCCAGGTGCCTATAAATCTAGCACCACAGTACCTGGTGCAGCTCATGTCTTATTCACACAGTAGGACAACATTGTAATAACAGATCCTTAATACCACCCAGCTATAAATTAACACAGTTATATGCATAATACTTCTGAAAAGGTTTTAGGTGTCTCACCTTAGTTCAGTTCACCCATCCTCAATCATCTGTGTCCAGACTTAAAAGTGATGCTTTCCAGAACCGTGTAAATCCTGAGACTAAGGAGCATCAGTTTCTGTCTTTGTCCATTATTACTGCATTACTTTACAGTATGAAATCAGAGCCTGACTTTATTAGATTCTGTCCTTTGCCTCCCATCCCTCCTTCAGAGTGGGAGTGAGAGCAAGATAGTAATTAAAAAACCCTTAGAAATCAAAAGCATAACAGTTCCCTTGGTTAACTTTATAAATTTAGACTTTTCCAAGCAGAAAAAATACCTCTTGAAATCCAGCCAACATTTGTAATATTAGCTCACATTCTAAGTTCATTTTACTTAAAGGCTCTAACTGCAAGTGTTTGGGTTTTTTTGCTGCCCATTTTAAGAAGTTGTCTGCTGTATGCTTGTTGCATCAGCATCAACTTTGCTGAGCTACTGAGTTCCATTACACACACGCACAAAAGTACAGTATCATCTCATAAAACACTTCCAAGCTTCATCATCTGAGTAAAGATATGACAAGGCTGTTTATCAGTAGGTAATAAGACAGATAATTTAACTGTACAAGCTCTAATTGGTCTAATTCACTAACTGACCTCTCACCACTTGATTCACTAGTACAATTGAGCTCTGATAAAGCCTTTAATTGTAAATTGCACACAGCTGTGAGCTGCTTCTCACGCTGGCACAAAAACACTATCATCGACTGTTTCATCTCTGCGACCTGCTAATTTGGAGCATATGTAACTGTTTTTAATGCTGAAGGCTTGACATACCACAAACAGCAGATGTTGCAGCTGCCCCTGAGACGCTTTATTTAATTCAATTACATCTTTTGGAGATATGTAAAAAAGCTAGGCGAGATGAGAGAGGGCAGGAGAATGTTAAAAATGGAGCCCCTGGTTGAGGCCCAGGTGGCTCGATAGGCAAATGATTGGGTGAATGTCTAAATGATCTTTTTAATTGAGTAGACTGACGGCTAATCAGGGTCATGAAGTGTTATCACACTGATGAGCTGAGTGGAGCCCTGGGCTGCTCTGCAATTAATGCTGCTTTTGTGAAAGGAGAAAAAAGGAAGATAATGTATACCATCTGGCAATTGTTTATGATAAAAGCAGCAGTTTGCTACAAATTCAAGTTAAATGCTATTCATAACATTATTTCTTCTGCTGCTGCGCAGGGCAAGGACATAGAGCCCAGGCCTTTGTCTGACTTTCTCATTCTCTTTCAACAAGCAAAACATTCATTTGCTTCCACGTGTGTTGTTATTAATTATTCGCCTGCTTGCTAATGTATGGCCCAAACGATGCTCTCTTTGAAATGCCATGAACAAGTCCAGCAATCTACATTTTGTATGCTTCATGCCAAAGCAACCTATGAGGGGAAAAACAAAGCTAAGGTTTCAACTTTTAGCTAAAAGCCAGAGAAAGCAAGTCAGTTGTTGGTGGGTCCCCATTCCATCTTGTCCTGTTCCTCCCCACCCCCATTTAATATTAAAGATCTTGAGTCTTTGAAAGACACATTTAAAAGTTCAGAAAAGAGCATGATTTTGAGAAGGAGGAGGAAAATTGAAGGCTGTGAACGCCTATGCAGAGAGTGACATGTGCAAAAAAAAAATCCTGACAATTTTCTTTACATTTTTAAACCAGTTGTGAGCTGGAAATAAGACTGCTGGGGGTCTGCCTAAGAAGAACACCCAGCAGTCAAATTAGGGAAAATTTAAAAATATATAGTGTCACATCTTACAAGTAGCCAGAGATAACAAGATAAAGCCTTGTCTTAGAACTTAGATGTTAAAAGCTTATTTATTGCTTACAGATTAGTGCTGAAAATCAGGGGATTCAGCTTCCATTCCCAGCTGTGTTACAAATGTTTTTTATGTTCTTAAGTGAGCCACTTAACTTGTATGTGCTTTGTCTAACAGTGATCTAAACCAACAATTATTTCAAAACAGCAGTCAAGTCAAAGTTGATCAAAATACCTGTTTTGACTCCTCTTTGCTTTAAAACTTAAAGGGCTAGAAACAGAGGCTCTGTCTCTGTGAGGAAATATGGAAGGAGATGGGAATTGTAAAGTTGCTTTAATTCCTGGGGGAACTGGAAGTATATTTTGTGTATTAATACTTTCATTGTATTTTATACCTTTTTACCTTGCAGCCAGGTTTAAGCATTTCTATCATGTATGTCTTGTCTTCAAAGTAAGATGTTGCTGAACTGTACATTAGTAAAAGGAGGCCTCAAAAAAGGAGCCTCAAAGGACATCTCAGTATCCGCCTCCAGCTTAGATCTTAAGAGTTTTTGTTATTTTTAAGTTCTGAGGAGTACAGATGAATACACCACTTGTTACTTGCTATCAAGTACTTCTTTTCTGTCCTTACTAACCACTGTATACTGCAGATGCAATATTAGTAGTGTTTACAAACACCATGTGTTTACATCAACATATAGAAGATAAGAATATGCTGCTTTAAGGATTCCACCTTATGATGCTTAAACAGTGCTTTCAATCAAACTTCTAGCTATGGTTAACAGACCTGTGTTGTCAATACACATTGCAGAGAAGGAAGGGAAGAAGGGAGGAGGAAGGGAGGGAGGGGCCAGATGAATAGTGGGTTAGGGCATCTGTCTGTTTCTCCTCAATTAGAAATCCTTGCCTTAACAAAACAGGTACATACCATCTTAGGGGGGAAAAAACTTTCAACAAACCCCTGTATTCTGTGAAAAACATTCTTAAGAGAATTCTTAACTGCATCTCTTCAACAACAGCTATTCATAAGGCTACTGCATCACCACTGTAGTGGTAGATAAAATAGCTTTTTTTTTGTACTGGACAATTGAAGTAGAATGTTGTCCTATTTTATTTTTCAATAACGGGAGAAAGAGAAAATACTAGGAAAAAATTATGTGATAATAATATGTTGTGAATTGTGCTGGAAAGAAGTGCCTGCTGAGGGTGTGTTGACAGTACAGGTAGTTATCAGATATTGGAGCAGACAGCTACTCTTGTTAAGACTATGGAGTCAGACAGAAACGTTATCACTAACACCATGCTTTAGAAGATAGCTCAAAATAATACTTAAGATAGTCTTTGTGGCACTTTGAAATCATTGTATTAAGCTCAGAATTATGGATGAATGCTGCTTTATTTTAGTTTAATAAAGGTATCCCACTCTTTCTCTCAGACTAGTATTAGACACAAGAAAAAAAGAAACATTCTTTCAAAGATTTAATATGCTATGAGTTCTCTTCTGTAATCACAGTTTCCCATTCCCTTTCTGATTTTTCAGATACAGACTACTGTAAAATCTTCACACATAAAAAAGAATTTGTGGTAACACTTCTACTTATTTCTGGAAGAGTTGAAGAATCCTGTGTTTTATATACATATAATGAGACAGCATATGAATTCTACTGTTTTAATATTTTTATGATGTGATACAACTTTTTTCAGGATAGAATCATAGGATCATCCAGGCTGGAAAAGACCTTCAAGATCGAGTACAGCCATTAACCTTACTCTACATGTCCACTGCTAAACCACGTTCCTTAGCATCAAATATACATGGCTTTTAAACAGGACCAGGGATGGTGATTGAAACACTTCCCTGGGCAGCCTATTCCAGTGCTTGGCAGCCCCTTCTGAGAAAAAATTCTTCCTACTGTCCAGTCTAAACCTTCCCTGGTGCAACTTGAGGCCATTTCCTCTTGTCCTATCACTCGCTACTTGGGACAAGAGACTGGCATCCACTTCTCTACAACCTCCTCTCGTGTAGTTATAGAGATCAACAAGGTCTCCCATCAGTCTCCTTTTCTTCAGACTAAATTGTCCCAGTTGCCTCAGCCACTCATAAGAATTGTGCTCTAGACCATTCACCAGCTTAGTTGCCCTTCTTTTGACCCAGTCCAGCAGCTTGATGTCTTTCTTGTACTAAGGTGCCCAAAACTGAACACAGTACTTGAGGTATGGCCTTACCAGTGCCAAGTACAGGGGGACCATCACTTAACCTAGTCCTGCTGGCCACACTATTTCTAATAAACGTCAGGATGCTGTTGTCCATCTTGCCCACCTGGGCACACTGCTGGCTCACATTCATCTGACCATTGATCAGTAGTCCCACGTCACGCTCTGCCAGCCACTCAGCCCCAAGCCTGTAGTACTGCATGGGGTTGTTGTGGCCCAAGTGCAGGCCCTGGCACTCGGACTTGTTGAACCTCATACCACTGGCTTTGGCCCATCCATCCAGCTTGTCAAGGTCCCTCCTCCTCCTATCCTCAAGCAGATCAACATACCCACCTAACTTCTTGTTGTCTGCAAACTTACTGAGAGTACATTCTATCTCCTCATCAAGATCATTGATAAAGATATTCAACAGAAGTGGCCTGAATAATGAGACCTGAGGAGCACCCCTTGTGACTGGCAGCCAGCTGGATTTAACTTCATTAACCACCACTCTTTTGGCCCAGCTGTCCAGCCAGTGTTCTACCCAACAAAGCATACACCCAGCAAAGTCATGAGCAGCAATTTTTTTTTTTTCATCAGAATGCTGTGGGAAACAGTGTCAAAAGCTTTACTGGAGTCTAGACAGACAATATCTACAGCTTTCCCCTCATCCACTAAGTCAATTCATCATAGAAGGAGATCAAGCTTGTCAAGCAGGACTTGTCTTTCATAAACCCATGCTGACTGGGTGTGATCACCTGGTTGTTCTGTATATGTGCATGATGGTATTCAAGATGATCTGCTCCATAACCTTCCCTGGCACAGAGGTCAGAATTGCAGGTTTGTAGTTCCCCAGATCCCTCTTTTGGCCCTTCTTTTAGATGGGTGTCAACATTATGACTGGGACTGCACGAATAACTGAATTTTAATTTTGATAACTGGACCTAAAAAAAAAAAAAATTATATATTTTTAGTGAACTAAATAATTTCTTTGTCTCAAAGAAAAAAGAGTTAGAATGACTCTGTTTTGGCACTTTGGAGAAGTCCTCTAGAAATGTAAACCCAAATTTCAGGTCCTGCATCCAGGAATATTTCAATACTTTGTAAAACTATTTCAGTAGAGGAGACTATCTTGAAATATTCTCTTCCAAAAACTTGAGTCAGAGTCCTGTGTTTGCCCAAACAGGGAGAAGCTCTCAGCTGAATGGTAAATATTTTGACTATAGGACTAAAAAGTTTTACATTAAAAAAAAATCTACTTTTCACTTAACTTCCCATTACTAGGTCCTCATGCATGACAGTTACCTTAAAAGTAAGCTGAAGATGTTTACCATCCTACATGTCTACTGGAGAGGAATGCAAAAATCTCATCCAGGCAATTAAATCACTATATATTGTATCAGTAAAACTATGAATAGAGATTTACAGAATTTTAGGATTTTATTATAACAGCATTAACCACTCAAATTTCTCTCAATGTTGTTTCTTTGAAAGCAAGTACCTTAAAACTTTATAAAAATCACAGCTTGGAACAATGACTTACAGACTCTTTGAAGAAAAAAGGATCTGAAAAGTAATGCTACTTTGCCCTCAGTTCAAAATTCAAGCTTTTAGCCATGTTTCCTTCCATATTTACTTAGAAATGCAAACATCTAAAGTGAACAGTAATGCTAAATAATAAGAAAATATTTATCCAAACTGTTTTCAAGCATCTAACTTATCTCTATGAAAAATATTCTGAAAATGCCCATGCCCCTCTAGTGTAGACACCTAACTTTAGCCTCCTTTAGGTTTCTAACTAGAACATTATTTAGATCAACTACATTAGATTATATGAATGTTCCCCATGGGGTCAAAATCCCAAAATTAATTTTGAAAAACCTTGGTTGCTGAGTTTATATATTCATTGAATGAATTCAAATTAGGTGGAAAAAGGTCAATTATGTTTTGCAATGCAATGTACAATTCTAAAATAAATCCATGAATAAAAATATCCAAATGTTAACATAGACTGATATAACTCAGAACATCCTAATTGCTCTTGGAAACATGAGTCTCATACAGTACATATAAACTGTGTCATCATGACAAAAAGCACCCCTGGATCCCAGAGTTTTCTACTGAGTTTGTTTAAGTTTATGCTAAAATAAAAAGGAACTATTTTCAAAGGCACAAGAGATAGTTAGATGTCTATAACTCTGAACACCTGAGGTGGTATATTATATTAAAATCATGGGAAGATTTCCAAAGTCTCTAAAAAGAGATAGGCATAATTCAACCACTGATAGCTAAGTGCGGTTCTGTAACCTATTTAAGGCAATTTAAGATTGTTCTGCCAAAAAGGCTATTCCCACTACCTCATGGACATATCTTTTATTGTATCTTATGCTGGAACTAGGCAAAACACAAAGTGGGGTTTTTGTGGGATTTTCTGTTTGTCTGAGGCACAGAAAGGCAGGAATATGTAGAGGAAGGCAGGAACGCTGTGACCTTAATTTCCTTTTGAAGTTGAAGAAAGCAAAGCAGGAGGTGCACATTGTAGTGACTGCTTACATTTAGAGATCAACATTTCCTATGTCTTTTGGCCCTAGTTAGTTCTTCAGAGGGGCAGCTAAGTATATGTTAGATATACTAATTAAATACTACACATGTACAATATCTGTTAGATATACTTGAAGCTTTCTAGCTATTTCAAAACAATGTAGACACAGATACGTAAATACTTTTAATTTAATCCTTGGGAATCAAGGTTCTCAATGCAGACATATTGAATTTACTGGAAGTCAAAGCACGTCTGAGTCTTTTAGAAAAAGGGGAGAGGAGACAAAAAGATCTACAATACTGACAGAAGCCTAATGAAAATTTCAATCTGCTTCTGTGTCTATCCTCAATTCTCAGGTATACTGAGAATTTCTCTGAAGGGCCTATTTACATTTTTGTGTGTCATACCTTTTAAAACTGACCTTTATTATATATTTTTTTTAAAAAAAGGTTAAAAACATTAATTTTTCATT
>JANHGN010002222.1:0-45741 GCA_024605025.1 Megaceryle maxima
TTACTGTAAGGGTCACAGAGCACTGGAATGGGCTCCCCAGAGGGGTTGTGGAGTCTCCTTCTCTGGAGATTTTCAAAACCCGCCTGGCTGCGTTCCTTTGGGACCTGTGCTGGATTATATGGTCCTGCTCTGGCAGGGGGGTTGGACTCGAAGATCTCCAAGGTCCCTTCCAACCCCTGACAACATGTGATACCTGTGGGGACAAAAAAAAAACCCACACGAAAAACCCAAACAAACATTAAAACAAAACAAACCAACACAGGACTGTGAACACTTTTTTTGCTAAAATCACAAAAGTGACAGAAAAAGGTGAGGATGAAGAGAAGTGGTTGAAGTGGTTGCTGAAGATTGCCCGCCACCCATTCGTACCCGTGCTGGAGAAGGTACACAACCTGCAGGTGTGTTCTCTGCCGCTATGGAGGGTGCTGCTTTATCTGAAGAAAACTGCAAAGGTATTTGCCCTAACTGGCCTGACTGGCAGCTTTCTCTGACAGATATAAACAGCAAATGATACATTTGGAACAAATTGCAGTAAAAGGCCGATGAGATGCTGCCTGAGTGCCCAATACAGAAGATACGGAACAGCTTTGTGGAGAAGACTGGGCAAAAGGAACAAAGAATATATAAGGTTTTTTAACTTTTTTCCACCCTATCAAGAAGGAAACAATATATGGGTTTTCCTTCTCTTTGGCTACTGACACTACGGGAGCAGGGACATCAGTTTCTGTGGCTCATTAACCCAGGCTACGGCTGTTTCATGGAGATCAATGTATCATTTAATAGGGACAGGCTTTTCAGCTCTGCCAGATTTTATCTGCTGATGGCTACCATGATATTTATAGACATATCCATCAGTGTAACAGCAGGAAGCAATTCTCTAGGGGTCGAATTGGGTGGATTCCTCCCATTTAAACTCCATTATGGATGCAGCTTTCTGTATAGGATTAACCACTTAACTCACTGAATCCTGAACATCATCAGCTATTGTTCACAAGAACTGATGATCTCCACGGCTTAGCTGTGGGATGGTTGACTTGTTTTCAGCCTCAATTATCTTTTCAAATAAAAAGGTCCTTTGTTAACCTCTGACTTGCTGAGCAATGTATAGGCAGCCTATTAAGTACTTCACAGTCCTCTTTTAACTCTATGATTCAGGCAGATTTAGTCCCGTTATTGTCCTATTTCTGACCAGTCGGAATCTTCAACTGTCACATGAATAGCAAGACCAGAGAACCAGCCTGGATCACAGCAAGTTTAAGAAAGTAAGAGTGCCTTGTAAGATCAAGGCAGAAAATATGTGCATATTATGCAAAGTGCTCCAATGCTTTCAGCCTAACTTTTGGTAATGATTTACAGAGTACGCTTCTCTGCTAAGACTATTTTGAGAGTCAACTCCTTTGGGGATTTAGCATGCACTGATTCTATCTTCTAAAATTATCCGAGTATCTTTCTACTATTGAACTGCTTCTGCTGAACACACCTTTTGGCACGAGAGAGTCTTGCAAGGAGAGCTCAGAATTGTTCTGGCAGCTCCCGGCAGCGCATAGACAATGTTAACTGCTCTTAATTTGACACAGAAAGAGGGATGCTGAGCCCTGTCATGTTCTTGAATACAAATAACAAATTAGAGCTATTTAAGGTTTTGTTTCTAATCACCAGAGCTGTCATCAGTCATGTCAGTCCCTCTACTCTCCCTGTCAAACTTACCATGACCACCTCACCCCCCTATTTGTCTTAACCTTCCCTCCTGTTTGCAGTGACCTCCACCCTCATGACTTGGTTGTATTTCTAGTGCCAGCCTGACACAACAGCAAGCAGCTCTCACCTTCCTCTGTCTACTATCTTTCAAGTGCTTCCTTGCAAATAATGAGAAACACA
This sequence comes from Megaceryle maxima, assembly GCA_024605025.1. Taxonomy (NCBI): domain Eukaryota; kingdom Metazoa; phylum Chordata; class Aves; order Coraciiformes; family Cerylidae; genus Megaceryle; species Megaceryle maxima. Next base: position 1,879 of record JANHGN010002222.1, read on the forward strand.
AGAGCAGATGCTATCTCTGAGTGCAAAAATCCCTATCTCTTCCCATTTTGCATCCTTGAAGGAAGGCTTGGTCAAAGTTCATACATGAATCTCATTCCCGTTACTTTGCCCTTGAGTAATTTTATTTTGCCAGTGTATACAGCTGCACTGTACTCTTGCTCCTTTGCTTTTCACTAGTCCATTTCTTTTCACCCAGATATGTCAGAACACTCCAAAAATACAACTGAAATTACAAAACTAATAAGCCTTCTGTCAGGTAGGAAAGACAATGATGTTATCATGTGTATTTTATGAAAAGAGTAGCTGTTGTTCAGAGAGAGAAAAATTTTATAGGAAGAAATTTCTAGTCAGTAAACTCCACATCCTGGGATAATTTTAATGTTCAAAATGTACCTATCCAGAACACTTGTAATTTTTAGCTAAGTCAAGACATTTGTGCAAGACCATTAATTAATAGAATTGTGTTTGATTGTTTTTTGGGTTTTGTTTGTTTGTTTGTTTTTGGGGTTTGCTGTTGTTGTTGTGTTGTTTTGGTTTTGGTTTTTTTTGTTTTTTTTTTATAGATTACATTATGTAGTTCTTTAACCATCTTACCCACACTTGGAGCAACATAACAATTCTTCATCAGGGCCCCTCTAATGGCTCTAGTAGATTTTAAATGCCCTGACCAGCCTCACTGGACACTCTCACCCTATGTCTCCTGCCCAGTGGTCCTGGGGCAGGGGGTCTCCAGTTAAGCCCCATCCTGGGCATCCAGGCGTGCCCTGAGATACACTGCAGCTGTGCAAGACAGTGTCCCTCTGTCTCCTGGGTGGATGTTGGACCTATGTCCTGTCTCCTGCTGCTCCTGACTGGACTCCCAGGATGGACCTTGAACCTAGTTCATCACTTCTCCTTGACGGGTGCAGTTGATTAAACCTGTTTGCTACACTGGCACTCCTCAACCTCTCAGGTCCTATGGGTGTGACTGTGCCCTAGTTGGGGAGGACACTCACCCTTGGCCTATAACTTTTCCCCTGCTCTTTCTGCTCCCTGCTGCCAGGTCACTCTCACACTAGAAATGCCAGAAAAGATCTTGTGAGCCATTCAGGGCAAAGCCACCAGGCCACTTTGGTCCAAACCCTTCTCAGTGAGGGTTTAAAAGCAGACAGCAACTCTGCAGTGATGTGGCTGCCAAGCACTAGCACCAGCCATTGCGTTACTGCTCTCTGGACAAGACAGTGCTGATCCAGGGTAAGAGTAAGTTACTGTGGGAATGCCATGTTGAATTCTCCTGGTTACATCTTTTGAAGGATGACTGCAGTGGGATATGGGAGAGTTATAGCTTAAAGTTCACTATGATAAACCAAAAATGTTTAAAATACAACTTGCCCAATTATGGTAGAGTTCCAAAAGATAGTAATTACAGTTCATTAGTTATTCTGTAATGTTTCAAGCAAGTTCTTTCAGGCTGCCTATACTGAGTCTTTTTTTTTTTTTTTTTTAAATGAACAATTTGGACCTAACCCTAAATAAGAAATTATTTCAGATTTGGTAATACAGGCTGGGTTTTCAACTTCCTCCATGAACAGGCATCTGGAACAAAAATAAGTCTAGAAAATTTTGGCCTGCTTGTTCAGCCTGCTGGGGCTCAGGCTGCTCTCAAAGCTGGAAATGTCACCAAGAGATAATGGTTAGATTCCTCGTAGGCTGTCCTTCCCCCCCATGTGCCAAGAAGTAAACATGTATGTCTAAGGCTCATAAACTAATTAGACACTTAATCCTACCTTTGTCTGCATCTGGTATTGCTGAGAAAGATGAAAAGGAGCATCAAGTAAGTGAGGAATAGAGGGAAAGAGAACACAGGCCCATCAGAGAAATGGGGGCCAATACACTGCTCATGACAATTTTACACAAACTATAAGCATACCTCTAAAGCAAATAAGACCCTAAAATAGCTCACAGATCTTCAAAAGGAGGGGAGAAATCCTTCCCAAAATCAAGGTACTGCACTTTCATTGACTACATAAAAAAGCTCAGAGGCAAATTAATTAAAAAAGCTATAGCTTCTTAATTACTGTATCAAGTTGGCAAGCAGGAGAGTCCTGCCTGCCACACTCCACATGCCAGCAGGGCACACGGGGTACGCTCACCACGAAACACAACACGCAAAGGTTGCATCAGCAAAAAGCCTCTTCCCCGTGGCTCCTCTCCCGAGGCTCAGGTGCCAGACACTACCTTGAAACTCTGCAGCACTGCTGCCTTTCCCAAAACAACCTCTCGTGATAACTTTTATGAGCATTGCGAGACCCAGCCAGGTAAGAGCCAGGACTAGCAGCCTGAGATGCAAAAGAGTTTGTTAACTTCTGTAACGTTTTCTGTGATTTCCAATTCAAGATTCAGAACACGCATCACCTATCTGTAGCAATAATTAACAGGAGATTGAATTAAAGGGAGATTGCAGTAAACGTGCTTCCAAAATGAGGGACAGATGTCTGACAAACAGTGAAAAAATAAGTATTGAGAAGTTAGGAAGCTAGATTAGAAAATGAGAAGAAACTCTTCTCAAATCACCTCATTTGCCTTATGGTACAGCCACTTTCAGGATTGACACTGTCAGGCACTTTTTGCAGCCAGAACACAAGGTTTGCTTTTGAAAAAGGGGCAGGGTGGAGATTAATGGATGACAACTGATTTCAGCAGACGGGGCTCTGAGAAGAGCTATTAACTAATAGACTAAAGCAGTGAGCAAAGTGATGCTGTGCTAGGCAAACAGGATTTAATCGACCTACAGTGATGATAGGCTTTAGTATTTTCTCATTGGTAATAACTGGTTGCAGAAAAGAAGATGCCTTAGGCCTTGAACCAAATTGGTCACCTTAAAGCTATGAAATGCCCCACCCAGCGCTAATTATTGCTATTATTATAGTAACAATGAAATCAAAAGTAATAGCTGTTTTTCTTTGACTGCTGCTTTGCCAAGGTTGCTATTTTGTTTGACATGGAGCAAAGAAGGAGGCTTAATCAACTTAAAATCACCTTTTGTTTTGGAAAGCTTTTTGCCATTAACTGAGCAAAACTCAGGTTTCAACAAGTTGTGAAAATAACTCCCCGTTTCCATTTTCCAGCACCTTGCACGGAGCTTTGTGCGTCTGTGATGAAGGTTAAAACAGGTATTTGCTCACGCTGTGATCTCATGTGATACTCCACAGTTGGACTGTAGCTGTGACTACCCCTGTAGGTGCCTTTCCTGTATTCTACTGTCCACGCCCGTTATTTACGCAGGTTTTCATGTGGTCAAAATGAGAGACAACTGCTTTTAAATATAGCAACAGGGATCATCAGCAGGTCAAAATCAGGTGAGTTGCCTCTTACTAGTCCTATTTTTGAAACAGTAAAATTGGTTTGATTCTGTGCCACCATGCTTGGTGAGATAAGAAAGCAGAGCATCACAACCAGCCATCTGTTCAGTGCACAGCCAAAAAGACTGCACCCTCACCCAACCGAGGGCTCTTGCGACTGCCTGCCAAGAGCCAGGGGAGCCCTGAACCTGGGCTAATTGAAAGGATCTGCAGCCAGATATCTTCGCATTTAATAGGGTTGTACTGCTGATGGAAATCACAAGCAAATTACAGATTCCCACATGCCCTGGTCTAGCTGGAGCCAAAAAGCACATGGTGATAAGGACAGAGCGCTGCACACTGGGACCTGCGGTCTCCATGGACCTCACTGCTTTATGAAAGAGTTGCTGATAAGCTACAATGTGCTACAAACCTCCACATCTTTCCTAGCAACTCGCCTTTCCTACATCGTGTTTATTATGCTTTTTATAATTTCCAGCTCTTCCCTTTGTTTTTATATGTGTGTAAGAGGGTTTCTTTCTCTTCAGATCAAATCATATGGACTCACAGTTTCTAGCTCAAAGTCTCCTTAATGCTGCTAATCTCATATTAACAGCCTACTGACACAGAAGAGGCCACAGAAGAGAATGATTGCCAGCCCTCTGGCCCTGTGACCGTGTGCTGGTCAGATCTGGATTAATACTTGAGGCGATTTACCTCAGGAGGCCTTGTTACAGGTGCCTGTAACTCCAAACTCTCCTTCAAATGCCTGTCAGGATAGGGAGGAGGGAAACCTGTGTATCAACGCTGATGCAGACACAAACAAGGACCCTCCAAAATTATTTTTTGTTTTCCTTCCTATAGAAAATCAGGATGACAGCAGAACAGGGAAAAAAAAAAAAATTCCTTTCTTTAAGATAAAAGGCAATGAGTGGGGCATCAACATCCCACCCAGGACAGAAAATCTACCGCCTTTCTCCCTCTTACTACCTGCCACTGGCAGCAAGTTTGCTTGACTTTAGCTTTTCTGGTTACTAAAAAGGGTTATCCAGGAGCATGGGCAAAAACACGCGGATTTCCTCCAGCATTTGTGCAGCAGCGTAATCCTGCTGTGTAGGTTAAGTCAGGTACAAGAGTGACTCTTGCCACCTTAAAAACAGTTTAAGCTCTTCACAATTAAGGAAAGATGGAAAATCAGCATCATTCTTATTTGGCAACGTGTCCATGTGACAGTTTGGTTCACCAGCCCAAGCCGCCTCAGGCTCCTCTCCAGGGCTGGGCTGCACCTCCTACGTTCACAGCTCTGTGCAGTGCCGACTCTGCTGCTCCATGACCCTACATAGTAGGAGGAGGGTGCTGGAATGACAGATCAGGCTGACCAGCTGCGCTTGACGTCACCCAGCAAAAGACAGTCCACGCACTGCATCCGAACTGCATGAGGAACATGCCCAACCGACTGGGAGAGAAACAGAGGCAGGAACTGATGTTGCCTGTGACCTGTTCAACCTCCGAGGCTTTACATGTGCCTCAGTCTGGAGCTAGAGCATCTCTCACCTCCACTAAGATGATTCTATTTCTGAATGATTTCATTTTGCTTGTTAACAAATTGCCAGCAAAATAAGTAATTGTTCCTGGCCTGAAGTTAAACAATCCTGTTACTGAGCGACTATTACTGGCAGGTCAGAGAGCTGTAGAGGTTTGGCCTTCAAGGCACCACACCGTCCCCTCTAGGAAGAGTGGTGAAGTACAAAAACATTCTAGCATGCCTTATGGAGAAATTAATTTTACCTATAATTATTGTTATTACAAGGCTGCTTGTTCCACCTCGACTTCTTAAACAACCACGCTGCAGCTCCTACCTCTCCCCAACCCTTCTCTGCCTCTAATATAAGTGCACATGCCTTGTAGCTCACATATCTTTCCATAGGTCCTTGTTAATAAGGAGCATCTGCAGGGAAACAGGATCTGACTCACTCTGCAGCACAGCTGCTCCTGCTGCTCACATCCCCACCTGAAACAACAGTCCCCTATTTCCAGTCACCTCCATCACCACAGTAGCCAACCCCAACATCACCAGTGCGATGCTGTACTGCCCTTCTAAGGGCAGAATATTCTTGGCTGTTCCCCGTCAAAGAAATTCTGGAACTGTATCTTTGCATATTGCAAACTTACCTTGGTTTTGTGCTGTCTCACTCCTTTCTGAGTCTCAGTGGGGAGTATCTAGCCAGGGGGGAGTCTTTTTCAAAATTGATTCCTTATCCATATTTGGGAATTTGTGCTGGGCACTAGCTGGTACGAAGCACGTTCTTTCCACAGTGCACTTTGGGACTTGTAGTTCCCAAAAAGGAATGTTGTTTTCCAAATGGTGAGCACCAAGCAACAAAAACAAAAGTCTGAAAGGCCTTTACCTCTGCCTTTGCTTAGCTGCGGGGTCTTTCTTTTTACAGCATTTCTGTGCTGTGGTTTCGCCTTAACCAGCCTGAATCCTTCAGGAATTTCTTCCACAGTTTATGGCAAATCCCTTGGATGCACCACCGTGCAAAAGCTGCTACTGCAAGAGTGCTCCTGCCGGTACCGCGAGGGGCAGGTGCCTGGCCCTGCCTCCCACAGACAGCTACTTACAAAGAGAATTACAATCAAGTTTTAAGTCATGCTCTCCACGCTTTCTTCCCTGCTTCTAACACTGAAAGAGCAAAGAAACTCCCCTTTTAAAGATGCGCTTCACTTCTTAACATGTTCTGCAGGAACCTATTTGGGGTGGGGTTTTTTTTTGTTTGTTTGTTTGTTTTGTTTTGTTTTTGTGTGTGTGTAGTTTTTTTTTAAATTAACTGATCATAGTAGAGGGTCAGCAGTACAAAATAAATAAATCCTGCCACTCCCGAAGAGATTAATTTTTGAAGAGAGTTTGCACTGCCTACCATAATTACCTTGTAACCAAGACACCCTTTTGTTTTGAAATAACAACTGAAGAATGTGAACCGTTGCCTCCAGGAAGACGCTGTTGTTATGTCCTCCAGCTTCTTTAACAGCGTGCTTATAAACGTGGACGGGGGGTGAGTGAGGATGAAGAGACGGCAGGCGAGGAGAGCACCTATCACCCCCTCAAGAAAGCTGCTGGAGCAGGGGGCAAAGCACCTTCCCTTCCTTTCTTCCCTTCCCCCTCCTGCTCGCGCGGCCTCGGGGAGGAAAGCTGCAGGACCGCAGCCTTATTCCGAAGCGGCCGGTGGCTCCGTTCGGATACGTTTGGGGCTGGGCTGACGCCCGGCGGCCGCGGGGAGAACGGCAGCAGCCGCCGCGGGATTCTGACCCGACTGCGGGCGAGGGCAGCCGAGGCGGACAGCGCTGGCTCGGCCGTTCTCCGCTGGCAGCCACGCGAGGGACAACTGAAGAGGTTTCTGGCAGGGACGGGGACCGATCCCCAGCACAGCGAAAGCGTCGTGATCCCATAGCCTGTGTTTGCCGCTTCTCGGAGAGGCCCCAGAGACCCCGCTTTTAACACCTCACTGTCGCAAAGTCAGCTCTGACCGCTGCCCCGGCTGCGGGCGAGAGGGGCCCCGGGATGCCATCCCTGCCCCGCCCGAGAAGCGGTCGCCGCTCGCACGCTGTGTCCCGGCAGCCGCTGACTGCCGCCCCCTCACGCCACCGCCAGACTACACGTCCCGCCGGCCTGCGGGGCGGGGAAAAGATGTCGTCCGGGGCGCTTCCTCTGCCGGGAGGCGGTGATGTGGGGGTGTCCTCGAGGCTTTCCGGGTCTGCGGGAGGCAGCCCTGCTGCAGCTGCGTGGACGAGCGGAGCCGTGCCGAGCGCAGCCGTGGCGGCGCCGGAGCCGGGCGGGCGGGGAATGGTAGGGCGCGGGGAGGGCGGCGGCGACAGCAGCCCTCCCGGCAGCCCTCCTGCCGCCGCCATGAGGAACGAGTCTCTGGCCTGGCCCCCAGTATCGGCCCAGGCGGCCTCGCTGCTGGAGGAGGCGGCGGACTTGCTGGTGCTGCACCGGGACTTCGCGGCTGCCGTGGAGAGGTGTGAGGCCGGCTGCGACAGCCTGGGCCCCGGTACCGGCCCTGACAGGTGCGAGTGGGGCGGGCCGCAGAGAGGGCGGCGCTGGGAAGCGGCTCGGCGTCCTGTCAGCGTCGGGCTGGCTTCTCATTGCAGGCCGTGTCTGCCTTGTTTGTGGTTTTATTTTATTCTGCAGAGGGCTTTTTGCGTTTAATAAACTTTGGTTTTGGCGGGGCGTTAGGTTCAAATCGCGTTAGGTTCGTAGGTTCAAATATAAATACTACTTATATGAATGGTAGAAGCACTGGTGGTCCTTCCTGTGGTGTCCCGTAGTTTTTTCTTAATCGTTTAAATTAACGGAGGTTGGCGCTCGTTACTAAAAAGCGAGCTAGTAACGGCTTAGTAACGGGTTGTAACCTGGCCTTGGTTGCTAATACGGCCTGTCTGTATTCGCACCTTTTGTATGAAAGGATCTGTGTGTGCTTGAGGGAAGCAAAGTGTGCCTAGGATGTCCTGCATCCTGGAGATACTGACTCGGCACATCTTCTCAGGGCGTTGAATTTGTCTTTTTATCGGGGGTGAGGGGAAGGAAAGAAGGGGAAGTGGCTGCCAGAGAACTGCAAGGCACTAAGCTAGGCTGTAGCTCACTGGAAGCAATCTGAGGGGAAATGTGGCTTTAAGAAGTGCTTATTTAGGTGTCTCTTCATTACCAGTTCTGCAGAAGTGAAATGCTCCCTTTGTGTTGTGGGGATTCAGGCTCTGGCTGAGATGAACCGGTGGCGAGAAGTTCTGTCTTGGGTCCTACAGTATTACCATGTCCCTGAACATCTGCCTCCAAAAGTTCTGGAGTTGTGGTGAGTTTCTGTCTATGGCTGTCAAATATATGAAGGGCTTGTGTTAGGTTTAATAGCAGGCCAGACTTGAATACTGTGTGGTATTTACACTTTGCATGGTGTACATGAGGATGAAAGCAGAACCTGTGACAGGCCTGTTCAGGACCTGCTGGGTCATGCCTGCAGGCCTTGCACATTGCTTCGTGGGGATAAAGGACTAAAGGGGTGATGCTGAGAAAGTAACATCAGTGGCTGCATCTATAAGGCTGCCTTGCAGATCCCTGTGCTTCAAGTGTAGACCCAGATACGTGCCTTTGTGAGAGCTGCACGTGGGTAGTGGCTGTCATTGACCTCAACTCCTACAAAGAGTTGGTGTTTTCTAGTATTTCTTCTATTTCAGTATCCTTTTATACAGCAAAGTGAGAGAGCCTCTGGTGATGCTGGAGGTTGGCAGTACCTGGCTGGGAGACCAAACCAACAGGACCTTCCCCGAGTATGGTTCTTTGCTGGAGCTTTATCTGTTGCACGTGTTGCTTCCGCTTGGCCGATTTGAGGAGGCAGAAGAGCTGGTACATGGCTGCAATGTTTTTGACAGTGAGCAGCAGCAAGCATTTCTCGGGACCATTTATGAAAGCCGATGTCAGTGGACTCAACAGGAAAAGATGCACTCAGCTGCTGAAAAGCGGCAAGATCCAGCAGCAGAAACTGTTTTGGGTAGGCTTTCCCTTTGTGCTCCTCTTTTTAGTTTGTTTTGTTGTTGTTTTGTTTGTTTGTTTTGGTTTTGGTTTTATTTTTTTGTGTGTGTGTTAGTCCCTTACTAACAAAGGGTAGCAAGTATTAACTAGGTATTAAGAATATATTCATGACAAACCAGCCATGAGAAAGTTCTGTGGGTATCATAGGAGATGGGAGACTTAGTGGTCCATTCACTGAAATTATAAAGCATATTTAGTCTCTGCCAATGTCAAGAGATGAGAATTGTTTTCCAGGTTGAAAAGCACTTCAGAATAAACGTAATTTCTTTTTTTTTTTTTAAAGAAAAGGTACTAAAAGGAAACTATAACTAGAAACCCTCCAAGGGCGCATTTTGTTGGCTCTGTGTACTCTCTGCTTTGTAACTGTAAATCACTTGACATTATTGCCCAGGAGAGAAGCTGGCACTACTGTGGTATAAGATCATTTTATTACTAACGTAGATGTTTAAGAAAAAAAAAAAAAAAAAAAGGCATAATGAATTGTGTTATAAAAATGTACAGTTTCTCTGTTCCCTATCACAGAAAAACCCAAAACAACAAAAACCCCAACCCAGTTCTCATGCCATCGAACTAAGAACAATCATACTTTAATATCTTACTTTCTTATTATCTGTATCTGCGTGATTCTTTCACTTTCTGTAACTGCCTTTCTGTTCTTGTATTCTAGGTGCTCTGTCCCAAAAGCTCTTGACCATATTGACGTTGCTACGTAGAGCACTGAGATCCATGTCCAGCCACTTCTATTTACTTCCTTATAAAAAGATGCTCTTGGCTACTTTTCTGCTCTACCTGGTGGTGGTGAGATTAGACCCAGGTACAGCATTAAAAGTTCAATTTTTTAAAAAATCCAGTTATGGTTACAGAGAAGAAAATAGTTGCATTTATTATATTTGGGAGACGCAAAAACTGTGTAGCTAAGAATTTATTATTTGGGCTTGTTTCAACTGTCTTCAGTTGCAATCCATGTGTAGAAAGACGAAGCTCCACAAAAGCCAGCTTTCTGTAAACGGCTACTCCATCCTCAGCTCTTTACAACAGGCAAAGTACAATCAGTGAGAGACAGACTCAGCTGTCCTAGACTTGGCCTCTGTCTTGGTCATTTTGAGGTGTTACAAGGTGCATATATGTTGGAAGATTCATTGCCTTCTAGGGGCGTCCTGTCAGGAAGGGGGAGCATTGCCCTGGGAAGTAACGTGGCTGTGCATTTAATCTGCTTATGCTGGAGTCATGCTAGTGATGGCTGCTGCTATTGCTGAAGAATGGCCTGGTCCTGTGATGTAGAGGTGGCAGCTGGGGCATCAAGGGGATGGGTGTTTCACCTTTTGCTGGGTGGCAAGTGCTCCACAGCTGTTCTGCAAATAGTCCATTGGAAAATACTGAAGGTGGCTTGCTAGGGATGCAGGCAGTGCCCTGAGGGAAGGCCCAAGTACTGAACAGCACAGAAGGAAGTAAGATAGGTTTTAATTAACTCTAGTTGGGATTAGGTCTTAATATTTAGTGTATCTTCATTTTAATTTTCATAATAAAAACTCTTCTGCTTTTTGTTTCATTTTGCAGCTTCTCCCACATCACTGCCTTTCATTTACAAACTGGTTCAGCTCTTCCGACAGGCTTGGGCAGCTGTATTTTCTCCAGTCCATAGGCCTCCAGTTCAAGACTGAGTGTCTTCTGTCACAGAATGTGTTTTTCTCTGCTGGTGTAAAACTTGTGTTGAGGATGTTGTCAGGTTCTTCAAGGACTGTTGACATCACTGTCCTAATTCAGATGACCAGCTCCTGTGGTGATACCTTTTGTTTCTTCAGATGGGAAATGGTGTTGTATGAATTTTGAAACTCTGCCAAGTATTCCTGATGTTTTATTTGGCTCTACAGCAACTGTTCTGTCGAACACTAGGGTAATCTACCACTGAGTAAGAATCCTTTTCAAACACTTTGCTTTGGATGTAACTTTTGAGGGAGGGTTGTGTCGCCAGTTACGAACTCTGAAAGAAGGCTCTGTCCTTGCAGATGATGGGCAGTTCTCTGAACAAGTGAAATAGGGTTCTTGAAGGCATGACTGCAAAAGACAACAGAGTACAGATAATTAGGGAAATACTCTTTTATGCTGAAGACATCTGAAAAGACCAGTTCCTGCAGCATGGGATTTAGGACAAGCATGCAGAAGAAGGATACTGGAGAAAGTGAAGCCTATTGCATTTTGAATGCCATGGTTTCTCTTGTGACTAATGCCTCCCTGTACAGGCGCTCTTTATTTTAGTCACAGTTAAGCCAGAAAAGCAAGGTGGTGGGCCAGAAAGACTATTGTTCTGCACCTACTTGTCTTAAATGCAAATTACAGCACTTTGTGTTTGACTGATGTACTGTAATTCTTAGGAGCCTGTGGTGAGGGTAAGGAAGTAGATTTATTTTTTTAAACTATATTCTATATTATTGGCTAGTTAAACAACTGAAGTTGTTACACTGTTTTACTCTTTCCCTTCCTCTTGCTTTGTTTATGTAGATGACAAAAGGTCTGTTTAGAATTCCTCCAACCCCCTCTATCTAAACTCCTGGGTTACATGGGAAACATTTAGCAATGCTCTATCAGGCAGAACGTAAGTTTAATAGGTAGAAAGAGATACTTCTCTGAGATCCCATAAACTTCCCCATATCTGTGGCAAGAAAATTACTGTCTTTGCAGACCTGTCACCAGACCAACTCCATTTCTGACCACTTAGGGCAGAAATTGGAGGTTTGGGGTAGAACATTTAATTTCTTCTCCATCCGTCTACCTATCATTGATGACAATAGGGAAATTCCCAGTGAGAGAGCACTGACCTACCTCAGTATTGCTTTCCCTGGAGCAAACTGTTGTGTGCTGGAGAGAACAAATGAAAGGCAAGGAGCCTTTGTGGCAAATGCGCAGCCTGCCATCCTAGCATTTCTGCCAAAAGGATTCAGATTGACTGACGTCATCCCAAATTACAAAACATTGAACAAAGCAGCCTTTTTGGTGGGCAAATTCTCTCCAATACACCAAACCTGTCAAGCATAGCCATGCAGTGTGATGTCTTAAAAACAGCAGTCTCCTTCAGGTTGTTCCTTTGTCTCCAGCAGTAGCCATACATTGAGGTGGTGGCTGTTTCTGTTTTCCTCACATGGATAGCAGCCTGGTTTTACTTTTCAAACTGTGTGCAATCTGTCACTTTGTTATTTTCCAGGACACTGCATCTTCACTGCTAAAAATAGGTCTGTTTCTTCTTGGATTATCCCAAGAGAGATACTCCAATATTAGTGTCGGATAAACTGGGGCAGATCATTCATGAATGCAGCAATGACCTTGCCTACTTGTTTAAGAATAAAACAAAACAATCCCATATCCCTCCCCAAAGTTTTTGTCTTGCCTAGAATTTTACACTAGGATAAGCAGCACATAATGCTTCACCATATTAAAAAGTTATTTTGTACATACTCTGCACACATAGGGAAGAGTTGCTCTTGATGGTCCTTGTAATGCAACTGTAACTGTAGTGGCAGCTCTGCAACCAACAGTTGATGGGAAACCAGGTAGTATAAAACACGGAAGCTCTGCCTGGAGTTGAGCTCTTTTGAGAAATGACTGGGTTGTGTCTACTGGCCCCCTACTTTGCAAGGCCTCGCTTTTAAGTACTTTGTAAGCTAGCTAATGAAATTGCAGACTTTACTCTGAAATCAGGCCAAGTTCTCAGCAGATGGACTATTTAATTCTAAACAACTGTGATTTTTTTTCTCTGATTTTTATTAACATTTTTAGTTAGATGTCAGAGCTGCCTTTTGGGAGTTGGGACCAGTGGTCTGGGGAGGCCATACATGATGTTTATAATGCTGTTAAATGTTGTAGCCACTCAGTTACCAGGACTAACATTCAACTTGATTTTAAGTGTAGGTTGGTAACCTACTGACTTTGCATTTGTAGTAAATTTAATTCATCATGAGAGGTCAAGAAGCAGAAACAATCTACCAGGGTTCATTTGCAATTAATTCTAAAACTGCAATATTTAATTTTCACAATAAAGTGACTGCTGATTTACCTCTTTGTAGAGCTGCTTATTTGAAAGTATACAAAAACTTTTGCATTTAATGCATCGATGCTCAACAGTTTTCAATTTCTGGAAATGTTTCAGTGCATGTCCTTGTACAGGCAAATTTGAATTACGTAGAGGACTTGTTCAGTGTGACTCTGAGATCTGAGAAACTGATGATGTTGGTAGGGTGTTACTCTGCATTTTCATAGGAGTTAGTTACTTGCTCTGTAAGATCCAGTTTGTTGGTTTTTTGTTGTTTGTTTTGTTGCTTTGGGTTTTTTTTTTATAATTATGTGTTTCCATGTACCTTGGGATGGCCAACACCGGCACAACCAAGAATAAAGTACCTGGTACTTATCTTTGTGTTTTTCTCTGTACTCTCATTATGCCCTTTCCCCCCCAAGATATAGGCTTTATTTAAGCCTTGTGAGAGAGAATGTGTGTGTGTGTGTGTGTGTGTGTGTGCCACATGTATGTGAACTTTCTGATAGTAACTCCAGATAGAAGAGCAAATTACAGTTATACTTTTTTGTTTTGTCATCTTCTTCCTATGTGTAAAGAACTTCTATTGGTCCACACTGTAGGCAGCTGAAAGGCTGAAAAACATTTGTCTATAATCAGATGAGCAGAGGTCACAAAGATAAGGAATGGCTCTCAGAAAGATGAGGGTTTTGTGCCTTAGCACCAGGGGACGAGAAGATAACCCCATGTACCTTGTCCACAGATGATCAAATAGTCAAATGGATTCCCTTGCAGTTCAACCTCACTGCATTCTGTTGAACTTAGGCAAGTTACTTCCACATCAGCCACTCATCTACAGTCACTTAAAAATAATGCCATCTTTTGAAAGAGTAAATGAAGAAATTCTGAATTGGTTAATAATCTTTTTAATGAGTTACCAGTAGCACATCCCCAGGTTGTTAAGAGTTTTAAGAAAGGAAACCAGTTATTTGTGAAGATGCTCCATATGTGTTAAAATTCTGGTTACTAATACCAGTTGTAATGTTGGGGTTTTTTTTTGTTTGTTTGTTAGGGTTTTTGTTACTGTTGTTTTTTTAGGAAAAAAAAAAAAAGAGAGAAAACACACACAAAATGACCCCACCACCCCGCCCCCCCCAAACAAAAAAAAACAAAAAAAAAAAAAAAAAAAAAAAAAAAAAAACAAAAAAGCCCCCCCCCCCCCCCCAAAAAAAAAACCAAAACAAACCAAAACTCAACAAACAAACAAAACCAACCAATGTTTAGCTTGGAGAATTAACTAGGAAGACTAACTTAAGAAGAGACTTTAGGGCTGGGTCCTGTACATAGGTAGAAAGCAGGCTGCTGGTGTAACAGGTGAAGGAGTGGAATGGGATGGTTGCCTGGGAGTGATCATGACCTCCGGCCTATGACTTGTTGCTGCAGGGCCCCTGCCAACAAGGCTTGGCTACCCCACCAACTTGCACCAGGCTGCTTATACAACAGGAGAAACATCATTAACCAAAGGTGGTGCTACCAACCAAAAATGGAAGCATGGTAAGATAAGAATAGATTATTTTCTGAGATGATGAGCAATCAGTCTGGCCTTCTGTTTCCCCCTACTCTGGTCAAGATCTGAGTGAAGCTGGGAAGGTTGAAGTGACTTTTGCTTCATTTTTGGTGCAACAAACATTACAGTGTACAAACTATTGCATTAGCTTCTTAGTAAATAAATTTAGAGTCCAGTATATAGTTACATTTGTGTTAATATATTTATTACAAGGAAAGTCATATGTGGATGGAACTTTTCTTTTTTGGGTAGAAGCTACTTTGGATGTACTTTGAATACAGTATGTTTAACCTTGTATTAATGGCCTTTTCCTACTAGCTTGTGAGTATTAAAATTAAGAGCAAAGGAATGGGGACATCTGTCTAGCTCCTTCATAAGACTGTATAAAAATCATCTGCCAAAAGATTCATATTCAAAATTACCATGTCCAACAAGAGTGTTTTTGAGAGAACCCTTTAAATTCACAGTACTTGGAAGTCTGCATAGCAATCCACAGAAGGAGACACACTTCTGTTTCCTCTAGAATATCACAGAACCACAGAATGGTTGGAAGGGACCTCTGGAGATCATCTAGTGCAACCCCACTGTCAAAGCAGGATCACCTAGGGAAGTCAACACAGGAACGTGTCCAGGCAGGTTTTCAATGTCTCCAGAGAAGGAGATTCCACAACCTGTCTGGGCAGCAATATGATACTGTATTTTGTGTTTTGGATTCCTGTTATTAACCTATGTGCATGATACAGTAATAAACACTTCAGAAAAAGTATTTATTACTAAACAGCCATGATTACAGAAGAGTATGTATAAAGAAGAATTTCTCAGGAGATTAATCTAACATGTAAAGAGTACGAAGTCCTCCTGAGTATCAAGTTAACTATTCACATGTTAAAATTGATTTACAAGTACCCAGGGAATGGGCCGAAACAATCAGTGGTTGAAATTAATTAAGATACTCAAGGCAGTATAATTCTAGTTCCTTTAATTTCTACAAACCTATTTTCCACTCATCCAACACATCTTCATATATCTCAACCTTCTGTTGAACACATACTTCATAGCCTTTGCTTTATCAATCAGGCAGCAGGGCTGCGTCCTGTCCCAGATAACTGGACTTGGCCCATACTCCTTAGCTGGGACCTACTGTTGTTTATTTTGTGTTCCTAAACATATTTTTTTCTATCTATATGGGCTTCTGTGTGTGTACACGTAGATCCCGTGCACAGTACACCATGTGTAGGCATGGCTGCAAATCTCTAGCTGTTGTGATAATTGCTTCCATGCCCAGAAAATTATTTTTCTTCCTATTTGTAAATAACTGTTAGAATATTTCCCATTAATTCCAGTCTTGTGGAAAATTCTGTAATCATTGTTTGCTTTGGGGTTGCAGATAAGATCAGCTTGTAGACTCGGGACATTGACTGGTTCTTCTCACCCTTATCCTCCCCTTTTCACGTAGGTGTATCTCTGGAGTTCAAATCAGCAATGCAAGGTGGGAACTCTTCTGTCTGGAGCATGACATTCAGCCAAACAGCACAATCATCGACCAAACCAGCAATTATGACTTTTTTTTGCCACATTCTTCAGAGAGACAAGCTCTAGACTTACTGAGATGACAACAAATCAGAACCACGATATAAAGTGTGTGTGATAGGTATACTTGGGATGTCTAAGACCAATTACAACTTCACAGCATAAGTCTTTAAAAGGTATATTTTTTTTAATATTCTGACTGGTTTAGGATTTTAGAACAATATCTTAAGGCATGCAGGCAGGTGGCCATTCATGGCATGATGGGATTACAAGGTCAACTTTTGCATGTTGCAGATAATGGACCAGGAAAAGTGGCTGGCTAATCCTAACCTGCGTCTAAAATAATGAGGCAATGGCAGGAGAAGCTACTGGGCGTTACATATAGTGAAAGGGGGGTTTGGGGGACCTCCACCTTGAGAGTAAGATATCCACAGAAAGTGAAAGGGGTGTTGGCTTACTGGGGGTACTAACTAAAGCTGAAGTAATCAAATAAAGATGTAAAAATATAAGAACAGGGCCAGTGTTGAAGAAGTGGTGGGTGTGTGTGTCTATTTAGGAGCAGGGGGAAGCAAGAAGAAGGCAACAAAATGCAAAGAAAATAGTGTGCATTTTGGGGTACCTGTCAAGCAGCAGTTTGAACAATGCCTGCAGCAAGACAATAAGCCTCTTGTGATGACCTCACCATATGTGTCCAACTTGCTTATGAGCTCATGGTTAACTGCAAGGTTTCCCATAACACTATTGAAAGAGAGGCACCCTGGAGACCAAATATATACCACTGCTATTTTAATGATGGATTTACTATTGATCTTTCATAAATTCCTTTTTAAAAAATACATGTTTTCATGAAACATGTACTCATGGCATGTAACTCCAGCAGGGCAGCAGAAATGCATTTTATTTTGTCCAAACCCTTGAGGAGGGTTGTCCCCTTTCTGGCAAATCTTTTTGTATCATGTTTGCTAAAAGGTCATAAAGAAAAGCAGGCACATCTAGAAACATATCTGATGTAGCTGGTCTTTCTATCCACAAAATGAATGGCTGATCTTTATATTAGAAACTACAGTTTTGAACTTGATATATTAGGGGATATAATTCTGCAAGTCCAGATATAATTCTGTAATTTTTAACATACACAGAGAAATTTTGTATATATATATCCCACCTATACCTATCACACACCTTTTTTTTTCTTACCAGAAAGGAGATAGCTCTTTTGAAACTGTATCCCAAAATGTACTTATTTTTTCTTTATTTAAAAGTAATTGTGTAACTAATTAACTCCATCTCAATCAGAGCCAATACAGTAATTTAAAAAATAAATAGCACAGGTCTCTGTTTCATGGATAATGCCTGAAAGTCAGTATTTTATCAACACTGCAGTTTTATGTAGGTACTGAAATAATAGACTGGGATTTCAGAAATACCTGAAATAAGATGATGTCAATTTTCCCAGTAGATGGCAACATAATGACAGAATGTAGTTCTGTGGGGGAGACAGGGAAGTATTTCTGTCTTAATTCACCCAGTATAAGAAGGTACTAAATTGTGTGGGAAATTAAAAGACTTTCACACACCAAATTAAAAGTGAAACTCTTTTTTAAAAGTGAAACTCTTTTTTTTGTGTGTGTATGATCACCAAAGAACTTCTTAGGAGTGCACTGTTTTGTAAGCTGGCACATCACTGTTCTGAAATAATCCACAATTCTGCCACTATTGGTGAGCCATGTAACCAATCAATCTGTAGGGAGTGATGTGCATCTGGTAGACGAGATAAAGAAGTTAACTGTCCTTCATTTCCCTGATGATGTTTTTTTTTGATTCCTAGTCAGAACACAACTGATAGATCACAGGGCTTACTGGTTTTCTTGGCCTAATATCTGGTGGACAGTACTTCTAAGCTCTAAATTATTAAAAATTGCTATTTTCGGAGATGTTTCTATTTTTAAACAGAGAAAAAAAGGATTTGGTTTTGAATGGCCATGTCAAGTTTTTTTTAAAAATCCCTCTACAAGCTGATTTTGATATCACAAACAATTGGACATAGTAACTCACACCTCCTCTGCTCTGTTGTGTTGCTCTGGAGGGCAACTGAGGCAAAGCACCCAGTCCATGTGAACATGAGAAGCCCTCTGAGAATATTCAGACCATCTCAGTTGCATGCAGGCTGCACATCACCCCGAGGAGCATGGGCAACTCACAAGCCCACTGGCTGTACTAGCGAAGCAACTCTAGCACTCATCCAAATTCACTTATTTGCACACCTCAGGACTCCATGGCAAAAAATTACCTCTTTCTAGCTCTAATCATCTACTGGTGTGGCAACATAAAAGCTGAAGTGGTCTTGACCACTGATAGCTGCTGGGCTATCAACCGTCCCCATGCAGGGCATGTCTAAAGCTGGTTCCATGCAGGACAAAGATGTACCCCTACAAGCTCAATCATCTGCCCACACAAGCTGAATGCTAGCATTGAGCAAGATTACTTTCTTTCCAAGAATCCAGGTCCACCCCATATCTGCCTTATATCTTTCTGGAAGAGAGTGTAGAGGCCAACTCTGTAGTCAACAAAACTCACTGGTACCTGGATCCCACACTGTTCTTTCAGGTTACCCTCTAAATCTAGGCTGAGGGTTTTCTGCCCAAGCACCCTACAACACAGATGGACAGAGCAACATAAGGAAACCTCATGAAAAACAGTATGTCCATGTCCTCCTCAGGGTTTTTACATCTCTGTCTGGCCATCACCCCAGACCAGCACATTACTTCCAGCGAGTTCATGGGCTACCACAAGACAGAGCATTATACCTTTTTCCTAGGTATGCATGTATGAGAAAGCAAAAAATAGTAACCTGGGTCATCCCGAGACTCTTCAAGCTCAATTGATTCTAGAGAGAAGGGACATAGTCATTGCACTCCCATTAGTCAGGAACATTGCTGAAGACTCTGTCACTCCTTGCTCCCTGGAAGTTTTTGACTGGTGAGACTCAGTGTGACAACCCAACACTGGGGAGTCTATGGGTCCTCGGACAGATGAATTTGTATGGGGTGGAGAGAGGAACGATTAACAGTGACTCCCAGAGGTCTCACTGCCTATTTCAGAAGAGAGGAGGGAGGCAATGGAAGAGCAGAGAAAATGCAGCAATGCACTAAGTTGCTGTTGTGGTTTAACCATAGCCAGAAACTAAGCACCACACAGCCACCTGCTCACTCCTCCCTGCCCAGTGGGATGGAGAGGAGAATAGGAAGGAAAAAAAGTAAGACTTGTGGATTAAGTACAGTTTAATAACTAAAATAAAATACAGTAATAATAATAATACTAATGAAAATGAATATAGCAGAAAGAGAGGGAGAAATAATCCCTATGAAAAAGAAGTGATGCACAATGCAATTGCTGATCACCCACTGACTGATGCTCAGCCAGTCCCTGAGCAGCAATCGGCCCCTCCCGGTCCTATGTCCTATGGTATGGAATATCCCTTTGGTTAGTTCAGGTCAGCTGTCCTGGCCATGGTCCCCCCAGCTTCTTGTGCATCTGCTCACTGGCAGAGCATGGGAAACTGAAAAATCCCTCACCTCAGATAAGCGCTACTTAGAAACAACTAAAACATCAGAGTCTTTTCAACATAATTCTCACACTAAATCCAAAGCACAGCACTGTACTAGCTACTAGGAAGAAAATTAACTCAATCTCAGCTGAAACCAGCATAATTGCAAATAATTTAGTAACTCACAGAGCTCTTTTAGGTTTTGTAGCTGCTAGATCTGCCCTGTTCACTCAACGAGGGCCTGAGAGGATTTGGGTGGTGGACTGCTCAATGTATTTGCTGTGCAACTTTTTACTGAGGAGATTCTCTGCACAGAGCTCCACATCTAGTGCAGCCATGAGCATTAGAGTTTCAGACTGTATGGAGTGCCAGAGCTTGGCTAAAACATTACCAGTTTCATTGGAAGAAGAACAGTAGAACAACCTATTCCTTAGTCTCAAAGCAATGATCTGATCATTTTCTAGGGGAATGTGAGACTCAGCTTAAACATAGCAGCAGATTGAAATGATCATGGGAATTATTTCTCTAAAAAATATTTGTGGCTCATTTAGGTTTATTTAAACATCACCAAAATGAAGAGTACACCAAAGTAAATGTGAGTTTATAAAAAATGGTATGAGCTACTTTGCACTTAAAATATAGGTGTTATCTAGAGAAGATACTTCGATGCTGACTGCCACAAGTGGCAGGACGATCTATTAGTATCATCATGTCAAAGTAGACTAATGCAAATTTTAGGAAGAGTGTATTTAAATTCTACTGATCAAACATGATAATAAACAGTATGTTTATAAAGGATACATAATACTCAAGCAAATAAGTGTCCCTTCTTTGTTACCTAGGAGCTGCAAATGTGACATTTTCCACCGAGAAAAGCTGCTGCTTCCAAATGCTGAGCTAGTGCAGAAGGAGCAAACAATAAAGTGGTGGATGCAACTGCCCTGACGTGGTGTGAGGACGTTGGTGTGATGCTTCCAGCTATGTCTCTCAATAAGCACTGCAATGAGAATCAAATTTCATTTGGACAGATGAGTTAAGAGTCTGTGCTGAGAGCTGTCCCATACTGCTGACAGCCCAGATGACTGTACACGGAAAGAGAAGCAATAGAAGTAAATTGAAATATTAATAGAGAGGCAGCTGGAGCAAGGACAGGAAGAAGTCAGGCCAGCACTTAAAAGCACTGGTAGAACACACTTCAAAATGGTAATATATTTACTTTCCAGTTATTTGTTTTTCCTTCTGTCCTTCTCTTTTGCAATCATTTGCTCTTCTGCCTTCCCTGTCTTCTGTACTGGAATTCAGGAGTGATTTTTCATCTACATTTGTACATACTGGTGGAACAGGGAACTGGGATGGCATGTGTCTCGTTGGTGATAGATATAATACTCAGGTGTTGGAAAGTATAGTGCATGGCGTGTTACATGGCCAAACTGGGATTTAATGAACACACCAAACCAGGCGGGACTGGATTTGCAATCTGGGGTATATCTTAGCCCTGCCCTTCCGTATGAATTCGCATATGTGGGGAGGGCAGGAGGCAGTGATGCGGCAGGCAGAGCTGCAGAGTCAGTGACCTATTCCCCACCACGCTGTGACACTGAAGGGCAGCAGCAGGTGCTGGGTACTGGGCCCAAGCTGCCTCCCACCCCACAGCCCAGAGCTGGGCTGCTGCAAAGACCTGCCACCACTGATCTGAAAGGGAAGGAAACACCACTGGAGACACCATGGTAAGTGGGATGTGGAACAACCGGTCATAGCAGGACTGGGAGGACCACAGGTGAGGGAAGGCAGGGGGATCTGCTGTTGTTATCAGTGGTTTGTGCCACAACACCCTGAGCTCACAGACCGATTACCATGTAAGAGGATGGGAAAGGACTGTCAGAAAATCTCACCGGAGCTGTGAGGCATCGTAAACAAGAGTTTTCTTCAGAGTCTCTAATTAGTGGAAGTACAAGATAAATTAGATCTCGAGTCTTAGCTTGTTAGTACTTTCTGTTGTGCCTATATTTTCTCAACACAGCATCATTTTCATCTGAGATAATAACTTATTTTTAGAAATAAAAAAAAAAGGTATTTTGTGTCTGGTTTAATCTCGCCCCAGTGGCTGTTCATAGCTATACAGTGTGTACATGTGTGTTTCTGAAGTGCATGAATGTTTTTATATGTGTATAGATTTAAGTAAGTAAAAAAGGCCCTCCATTTTTAAGATTTGGGGGGTTATTTTAAATTTGTAGAAATCTCTTGAAACCACTTAGAATGTGAAAAATCCATTTCACCCTCTACTCCAATTTATGCCTATCACAGAGTCTTATTTTTGGTGCACAGAACTATGTTATTTTCTGCCAGTACAGCTGCAGGCCCATAATGAGAGTGCTCACTTTGCAGGCAAGACACACACTTCCACAGGCTCCCCGTGCCTTATGGCAGAACGAGGGCAGTATCTTTCAGGCATAGCTGGAAGATGGCTGCCTTTGTACAGTAAATACTTAAACCAGGTAGTATTCTGTTTTTTTAATAGAGTCAAAGCTCTCTCAGGTTCAGTTTCACAAAGGACCTGGCCCTTTCTACTGTCTCTTGGTGGATAAAAAGTCAGGCTCACAGTTTGTAAGACAGGTCCTGGTATATTAGTGATGGGATGTGAAACATGAGTTTGGAGTAGGCTCCAAATTTAAATATCATGTAGAGATCAATTTACTTTGCTTGTGACTCTGAAGGCCCACTCTCTTCCCTGATAAAAGTCTTATACCTATTTTAAAGCTGTTTACTATGCAAAATTAAAAGCCTCTTTGTTACTGTCTTCACTCCTTGTCAGAGTATTTCCAAATAACTGCTGGGGTAGAAGAAGATGGGAGCTGAAGGCAGAAGCATGGCAAAAGGCCTGGCTCAAGCACCATGGTTGAGATACTGCTTCAAATCAGTGTGTCTGAGAGCTCAGTCTAAAAGGAAAGGAACTGGTTCTGTAGTCTTCAGCTGTTAATCCTACACTAAGCTTTACAATATTAACTTTCTAAAGCAACATTCACTTATTCCATCTGTGAAAAACCAGACCAATTCCTCTACTGATCTGAAGAACAGACCAAAGCAACTCTTTAGGTTCCAAGTATTGCTTGACTTGTAATTGTAATTTTGCTCTAAAAGATATTTTTAAAAAGTCACCTAGTCTCACTGCTGTGTTTAAAAGGGAAAAACTTCCTTCTTTTTTTTTTTTTTTTTCCTTGATGCCAGCCTCACAGATTCACTTTGGAATTTAAAAGCAGGAGCCTGTCCTGTGCAAAATCAGTATTACTTGAATTCTCTAAACTCAAATGTGCCTTCAGTGTCTCCTCAGTAAGCCTCCAGATTGCAACTCCCCTGCAATATACCATCCTATGAAGCCTCATTGTCACTCAAGTAACTCTCATACTTTTGCACAACTCAGTTGCAAAAAGCAGGGTTGTGCAAGTACACTTTAGAGCACATTACACACACTGCTGCAATTCCATTTGCAGAGTCAGCAACTTACAAACAAGTACTGAAAAGAAATTATATATTTCATTAAATATTTAAATTTACTTTCCATCTTCATTTGAACTTCTGAGGATGGATCACTCAGGAAGTGGTGGCTTCTGAAATTCCACTTCTGAAAAAATACCTAAAACATAAAAATAAGTCACTTTGGAAAGAGAACACTGCTCGAGAAATGCTGCTGGTCACACATTATGCCTGAGGATTTAGTTTTTGGGGAGGATGCATTTCACCCACAAGTCACAGGATGAATTTGAAAGGCAAGCAGTTGAAGAACTAAATATTAAAAAAAAAAAAAAAAAAAAAAAAAAAGAGTTACCTGACCAGAGCTGATATAAGTCACTGGGCATCTCTAAATGCTGTATTACAAAATAACAACAAGGGACCACCCTCTGGCCTTAAAGCCAGGTAGCATTGCCTACTTCATATTTAGGCACCTGAATGTTTTTTCCCTCTCCAAAGGTAAGCAGTGGTCAGTGAGCTGCTCACTGAAAACCATTCTCGACAATGAGTTGTGGTCTGGATGATGCCCAAACATTGTCTGGAAAAGTATGAACTGGACTAAGTCAAAACTGTGCCAGAGAGTGTGCTCATTATCAGTCAGCACCAGTGACCACAGGCCGGTGTTCGGTACTATGACCCTTTCTTAGTCTCTAGTATAGAAAGGGCCATTGAGATAAACATGGTGCTCAGAGGCGTTAATTCTCCAGAGCAGAAACCGAAGATGAAAAACTCCACGTCTGAAACCACTCTCTCCTTAAAAAACTGCCTTTTACTTCTCCCACTGTTGTAATCATCAGGACTAAGTCTAAAGTATCTGTGTATTATAATTCTGTTTCTCAATTTATGAAATCCAGCGCCAAGTCCTTCACATTCCTGTACTCTTAAGCATAAAGGATTTTGGAGCAATTGGCACCTGCCTATTTTAGCCTGGTGTTACATACATTGTTTTCTTTTCTTTAAAGTTCCTGGCTACCACAGAAGCTATGCTCGAAGTTATGCAAATAAACTATTGCGTTATGCAAATAAACTTTATTGCAGTGACGCTGCCTGAATAAGCAAAGAATCTGCAATGTAAAATTCACAGCTGCTCAGGAGCTCGAAGGAACCTTTGTTTCAACTGAGAAAATGTGAAATAATTTCCTGAGGTGAACACTGCTTAAAGCAGATCTTGCAAGTTTCCAGTATAGCCTGCTATCAGAGGGTAAAATGATCAAAAGACATCACCTGTCTTGAGTTACATACTCAGGTTCCAGCCAAGACTAAAAATAAACTAAACTGGGATATGCTCCTCAGCAGGGTCAATGCATAGGAGGAAAGGTGGGGTATGTGTAACTGAAATTATTTTTTTCCAGCTTATTTTCATCTACCCATATATTACAGTACCTAGATCACAATTTTTTAAAGAACCATCCCAGTATCTGGTGTGTATATGTACAGTCTTCTTGTGATCATGGGGTTGAACAACCAAATAAAATGCTGACAGCACCAGATTTTTTTTTTTTTAAGCAAAACACTAGAAATAAGGAAGATTAATGTGCACTGCTTTTTTTCTGACCCTGTCTCTGCTCTCTCCCTTTAGCGTGAGTGCATCTCTATTCATGTTGGCCAGGCTGGAGTTCAGATAGGAAATGCATGCTGGGAACTCTTCTGTCTGGAGCATGGCATTCAGCCAGATGGTACCTTCAAGAATCAGCAGGATAAACTCAACTATGATGATTCTTTTACCACATTTTTCAATGAAACAGCCACTGGGAAGCACGTGCCACGGGCTGTAATGGTGGACTTGGAACCAACAGTAGTAGGTCAGTACAGAAATAAACCTGGAAAGTGGGGAAGAGCTTACTCTTCCTAATATCAACATGGTATGCCACCAGTCTCCACTGGTAGAAAGCCACACACCCTTTGTATCTTGGTCTACCACTAGACAGCATGAAATGGCTTTTCTTATGACACAGAACACCAGATTCTGTCATAGGTGTTATAGGAACAGCAGGAACACCAGCAGCTTAGTAGCTAATACACATGGTTTGTATGACTTCTCTTTGCACGAACATTTAACTTTTACCTTTGTTTATTGTGACATTTCTGCATTTTGAATTCTGTTTTTCTCTGATTTGGATTCAAAGCACAAGCCTGACAGTTGTCCTCCAGGAATAGAAGGATTTCTAAAAATTGGGGCATCTAGGTGAACCTGATTTTCTTCACACTTCTTTTCCGGTGACTTGTCCTCTTGTGGGTATAGGCTGTACAACTGACAAGTTCATGAGAACTTAATAACTTCTTTGGGTGGACACACATCACACCATAAATCATTAGAATGCAACAATGTACAGATGATTTGGAGACAGTTCCCTTCTCCATTACCATCTGTTTCTTGGGGTCATGTCCCCCATGACTGAAATTTTGCATCAATGCCAGCAACAATGACCGGAGCTTGCTGGCCCTGGAGCACAGCCACACAGCTTCTTACAGTTTCTCTTTCTTGTTCAGATGAAGTGCGGGCCGGCACCTTCCGGGAACTTTTTCATCCAGAACAGCTGATCACTGGAAAGGAAGATGCAGCTAATAACTATGCCCGTGGCCATTACACCATTGGCAAAGAAAGCATTGATGTGGTGCTTGATCGTGTCCGTAAGCTGGTAAGTCCCTGTAGTTTTGAAAGAGCGGTTTGGATTCTGCAGAAGAAAGAAGCGCAGAACAGGCAGCTTGTTAACTACAATGACACCAATGGTTCAGAAAAGAGATTGCAACACATAGCAGAGACACCATTATTAGTCTAAGAGAGAGAAGCCCAGGAGTTGTCTTCCCAGCCAAATGCCTCCAGGTATTCTTAACAAGTGGTCCTGAATATGTAATTCATTATTAGCACAGCCCTAGAGCACCAATACTGATATAGAAGGGTGGATTAGGCAGTTCTGCATTGCTGGGTTTAGTTTAACTAACTAAAAGAAGTGTGATGTTCAGAGAAGCTCCTTAGATAAGAGTACAGTTTTTATGTCATAAATTGAGCCAGCGAGGAAAGCACAGCATGGGATTATCTCCAGTCCTTTCTCAAGAAAACCTGACATGGAATCTATGCTGTATATTGCTGATGACTGCTCTCTCCTTCAGCTCAGAATAAGCTCATGTAACAGATGAAGTCTTTCTGTTCTTCTTCAGCCTCTAGTCTTTCTCTTTTGCTTTCCAGACTGATGCATGTTCTGGGCTGCAAGGATTCCTGATCTTCCACAGCTTTGGTGGTGGTACCGGCTCTGGCTTTACCTCCTTATTGATGGAACGCCTCTCCGTGGATTATGGAAAGAAGTCCAAACTGGAGTTTGCAATCTACCCAGCCCCTCAGGTCTCCACTGCTGTGGTGGAGCCCTACAATTCCATCCTGACCACGCACACCACCCTGGAGCATTCAGACTGTGCCTTCATGGTGGATAATGAAGCCATCTATGACATCTGCCGCCGAAACCTTGACATCGAGCGCCCCACTTACACCAACCTTAATCGCCTCATCAGCCAGATCGTCTCCTCCATCACCGCCTCTCTGCGCTTTGATGGTGCCCTCAATGTGGACCTGACGGAGTTCCAGACAAACCTGGTACCCTACCCACGAATCCATTTCCCATTGGTTACCTACGCCCCCATTATTTCCTCTGACAGAGCACATCATGAGCAGCTCTCAGTGGCTGAAATCACCAACTCCTGCTTTGAGCCAAACAACCAGATGGTGAAGTGTGACCCAAGACATGGGAAGTACATGGCCTGCTGCATGCTCTATCGTGGTGACGTAGTTCCCAAAGACGTCAATGTAGCAATTGCTGCCATCAAGACCAAGAGAACTATCCAGTTTGTTGACTGGTGTCCAACAGGCTTCAAGGTGAGTATGGTTGCCATGAACTTCTCATTTATGTTTAACGGGCAGTTTCAGTCTAGCAGAAAACTTTCATTTAAAGTTTTAGATCTGGTATGTTTTCCATTTGGAAGAAGAAGGAACGTACAAAAGATGCATTTGTATAAAATGTGCCTTTTCTCCTTTGGACATCCCATTAACACAGGCTCCCTAAATATTTAGGTAAGTGGAAGTCTGAGGTGTGTACGAGTTAAAATTTGAAGAATAATACACTTCAGACCTAAGTTTTGGAAAAGCCAGTGAGCGTTCCCTTCGAAGCAACACCTAAAACTAAGGAAATACCAAACCCAATACAATTAATAAAGAAAATGCTGATATTAGGGAATCTGTGAGTTAACCCCCTCACTCAGATATTATATAGCCTCTCCCCACTGGCTACATAGCAGTGTTGGGAAATATAATTTCAACAATAAAACAGACACTAGCAGTGGGAAAATATTTGTCATACAAAGAGATGGTTTAAGAACGAAAACTTTTAACTTTCTGTATTAGTTTCTATAGAGCATCTTGTTGAAACCGCATGTTCAGTGTTGAGTAGCTGTTAAGAAAGCTACAAAGTTGGCAGTATACATTAAACAGAAGAATAATACAGACATTAAGATGACCATGTATCATACCGTTTATGATGGTACTATTTTTTATGGCACTTGTCACCTGGTATGTGGGCTAGTGGCACCACTTTAACCCAGCATCTGTAACTTCACTCACATGATTTCAGCTCTTTGATTGCTTTCTGCATTTGCCTTTTTACAACCTTCTCTCATATTGCTGTTTGCAGGTGGGGATCAACTATCAGCCTCCTACAGTAGTTCCTGGTGGAGACCTCGCCCAAGTTCAGCGAGCAGTCTGCATGCTGAGCAACACCACAGCCATTGCAGAGGCTTGGGCAAGGCTCGACCACAAGTTTGATCTGATGTATGCCAAGAGAGCTTTTGTGCACTGGTATGTGGGTGAAGGCATGGAGGAGGGAGAATTCGCAGAGGCACGAGAGGACCTGGCTGCCCTAGAGAAAGACTATGAAGAAGTGGGAACTGACTCATTTGAAGAAGAAAATGATGGGGAGTAATTTTAAAATACACTTTGTTCCTAGTGAGCACAGAATTGTCTCTGTATCACTGTATTGCACGTGTCTACCATTAGATCACCTTTTTTATTTGTATGTAATATACAGAAATTTAGGACGGGTCATATAGAGATATCTATTATTCCATAAATCACAGGTAAATTGTCCTGTAAGACATGATCAGTTGTAGTAATGCCTCACCACTCCCAGCAACACGAAATTACTTGCTCCTCTTCCTTACACATTTAACATAAGCCTCTTCAAGCTCTAATACACATGCTGAAACTACTACAATTCAATAAATGCAGCTTATAAAGGAGGACAGTGAATCAGCAGAGTTTTCAAAGTTCTAATTTGGCACACCTTGTAAAAAAATAATAACCACAGAAAAATGGATCCTCCACTGTGTGCTTTATTAGCCTCTTATTGACCTTCAGCTGACTGACCTGAGAGAGATGTTGCACTCCTCTCTGAAACACTATTTCTGATAAAGCAATCACTTTCTTCAGAATTGTTAAAGCAGTGCAATTTTTCTGCACTTTGGGGATAAACATCTGTGTTGTGAAAACAACTATCTTTTTTCTGTTGGGTACAGCTGCAACAGGCATAAGAAATTTTTTTGTGTGTGCCTCTGTGAAACTGTTTAAATGAGAAAGTTTCCTCCTTTAAAAAAAAACACACACTTTTTTTTTTTTTTCATCATCCCTACTGAAAAAATTTCATTATTCCTTATTCTTCCTGAATGGTTCTTCCTCTGCAAGAAGCAACCTCTGCTTTATACAGCAGACCACTGTGCCAGCTGTGGCAATCTTTATTTAGTGCACCACGTGCAAGTGAGTCTGCAATAAAGGCATTTGAATGTTCAAAGATAATTAAGTAGTCATCAAAAATCTCAGATGTACAGGATTCACACCTTCTAGGCAATGACAATTTTTTTTTTTTACTAGGAAACCCCTCAGCAACTTTTTACCTAGGTCTAGGTCCCTAATGGGATACATCCATAAAAGCTAAGAAAGCTGGCAGACGTCATTGCAAGGTCACTTGATCATCTTTGATTGATCGTGGTGACTGGAAGAAGTGTCCACAGAGGAAAGCAAATGTCACTCCTGTCTTCAAAATGCGTAAGGAAGAGGACCCAGAGAACTCAGGCTGGTCAGCCTCACCTCCATCCCTGGGAAGGTGATGGAGCAGCTAATCCTGGAAACCATTTCCAGGCACATGAAGAAGAAGAAAATAATCAAGAGCACTCAGAAGGCACTGACCAATGTGAAGTCATGCTTGACCAGCTTGATCACCTTATTATGATGAAACAACTGGCCTGGTAGACAAGGGCAGAGCAGTGGATATTGTCTACCTAGACTTCAGTAAGGTTTTAAACACTGTTTCCTGCAAGATCTGCATAGAGAAGCTGTTGAAGTGTGGGCTGGATGAGCAGTGAGGTGGACTGAAAACTGGCTGAATGGCCATGCCCAGAGTGTGGTGATCGGTGGCACAAAGTCTAGGTGGAGGCCATGCTGGATCCAGTCCTATTCAATATCTTTGTTAATTATCTGGGTGATGGGGTAGAATGCATCCTCATCAAGTTTGCAGAGGATACAAAACTGCTAAGTGTGGCTGGTACACTAGAGAATCATGTTGCTATCCAGAGGGGCCTCAGCAGGCTTAAGGAATGAGATGACAGGAATCTTGTGAAGTTCGACAGGGCCAAGTACAAAGCCCTGTACCTGTGGAGAAACAACCCCATAAAACAATATATGCTGGGGCTCACCTAGCTGGAAATCTTGGACCCCAAGTTGAATGTGAGCCAGACATGTGCACTTGCTGCAAAGAAGGTGAATGGTATCCTGGGCTGCATTAGGCAAAGTAACTACATCACTGAATCATAGAATTATAGAGTATGTCAAGTTGGAAGGGACCCAGAAGCACCATGGCAATTATCAAGAGCTAGCAGCCTTTGTCTAAGTGACGCTACATGAGGATGCTCAGCAGACTGTATTTAGAGACCCCAACACTGAATTTAGTTTTACTCATCCCTCCATCTGAGCACATTTTCTGGGTTCAGACTTCTGCCTGTTACTTATTTTGGAAGTGGGGTGTCACAACTGACTTCCATGGGCAAATCTTAAAATATTCTTAAATATGTATGCTCTTAATCAAGCACCCAGGCTCTCACAGGGGTCATTACCAAAAGTCACTTCAGCTCCACACTGCTTCACTAGCTTCCACAGACCTGGCAGACCTAGTTCCTTGTTTAATCTCCAGCGTCAGTTTGCACTTTGCTCAAGTGGTTTAACTGCCTCTAAGCAACTGACAGCTCAGCAGTTCTCTTTCCTCCCTTCTACAAGCCAGATGTCACACAAGCTAGCAATAGAAAGGGAAAATCACTCAATTCAAACCATTGGTGCTGAGTCATTTGTACCCTTCTGCTCACAAGCCCCTACAGATACCCATCCCCATCCATGTGACAATTCCAGAAGTTTTCAATGCCTCTGCTACCTTTGATGAAGAGCTCTGACTGCCAGGCAGCTGCGCTACCTCCAACAGAGCCAGGTTGTATGAGCAGGTTCTCCATAACCTGCCCAGAGAGTATGCAACTGGGACCTCTCCTATGGGGACTGCAACTCTATGGG
Source organism: Megaceryle maxima (assembly GCA_024605025.1). Classification (NCBI taxonomy): domain Eukaryota; kingdom Metazoa; phylum Chordata; class Aves; order Coraciiformes; family Cerylidae; genus Megaceryle; species Megaceryle maxima. Next base: position 32,528 of record JANHGN010002222.1, read on the forward strand.
GACATTCAACTCCTGAATTCTCTCTGTAACTGCTAAATGTCTGTATAATACAGGAAAGAGCTGTCAAGTCAGGGCTATGTTAACTTGTGTATTTCCTACCCACACTTTTTTTTTTTTCTGCAATATTTCTTGAATTTAGTAACTTAATGAGAGAACAGCTGAAGGCCTCTGCACAGCACATGTCAATTCAGTTTGTTAGCAGAGCACAGAAGGTTTTTTTCTGAAGGGCAAAGTGGTGGCCCAAAGACACCAGTGGGCTTTTAGGGAGCACAGAAAGGGAAATGGAATCCATCCAGACCCTGTGAAAGGGAGCAACACTTTCCCCCTCAATAAACCCTCATGTCTGGCTAGACCAATACTACAGTCAGAGAGAGAAGAGGGTTTTGGGTTTGAACCTGTCCCTGGGGACCATCTGGTGGCAGCTGCAAGGGAAGGACATGATGCCCCTGACCCAGCTGGAGTTCCTCCATAAAGGGTGGGCAGGTGTGCCCTGCCAGATTACCCAGGGACTCTCCCTTCTGGGGTCCCAGAGACTCAAATCTATTTCACACACATGGCAGGACCCCCTACCTCACCCACACCATTTCCGCAGTCAGCGGAGCTCTGTAGGGCAGCACGACTCACCTTCAAACTCCCTCACCTCCTCAAGTGGAGCAAGGCTGGGCCAGTGGCCACCCTCCGACACGCAAAGCTCCCTTACAGGGTGTGTGCCCCTCTGCTCCTCCTGCAGACTCCCAGGAATGAGATGAAGGGCAAAGCCTGGAAACCCAACACATGTACTGTAGAAGTGGCAGCCCAAGCGCTTCTGGGCACACTGACATCGGTAGCTTGTTAAGGCCTGAACTCTCACAGCTCAGGCTGGCACTGGAGCGGAGCATCTGTTTACCCTTGGGCTGCCATTTGTACATCCTGCTGCACGCCCCTGGAACTGCTGGGCCTTCCTGAGTGCTGCGTCGGTTTTGTTTCCAAGTGAGTTGCTTATTTGGGGTTATTCCAAAGGAGCCCTGTCTCACTTTCAGGTAAGATACTGTAGGCCTTGACAAGAGTCTCGCTTTTCTGTTGCTTTTGTGGCTAAACCCAGCAAAGTCCGGGCAGGACAACCTCTCTGAGCAACTGCCTCCGCTGAAGAAGAATGAGCTTTTTTTTTTTCTGCAGAGCTTAATTTCTCACCCTTTCCTTTAGAGCTCACTGATGCCTCCGCCCGGTAGAAACCGGGCTGAGCAGACTGAAGCAGGCTGAAGTGTGGGAGCGGGTCAGGGAGACGGCGGAGGGGGTCAGCGCCTTCCTCGCCAGCCCAGCACTGCTCATCCCGGCCCTGCGGCCCCCGAGACGAGTACGCGGCCCCTGAGACAGAGGGGACTACAGCTCCCCGACCGCCTTTCTTTCCCCCGGCGCCGCGGAGCTGCCGCGCGCTGCCGCCATATCTTAGCGGTGAGGCGGAAAGACGTAAAGAGCGGCAGCCGCTCTTGGCAGGGTTCCAGGTTTCACTTTCTGTCCCTGCGCTCTGCGGAGCGGGAAATGAAAACTAAGCGGCGGAGGGCGCCCTACCACCCCGTGACGCAGCCGGCCAGAAGAGCAACGCGGCAGCCTCACTCCGCCTGGCAGCACCGGTGTACAAGCCGTTTCTCCTGCTCCCGCTGCCGCCGTTTCCTCTCACTGAAGGCTCGCTGCTGGCGGCTCTCCCCGGGTCGCAGCGGCTCGGCCGGCCCCGCCAGACGGAGGTGGTCTGGTGCGGGGAGACGTGGTGCCCGAGGGTCCGTCAACGGGTGCGGTGTGAACGCGAGGTCCTGCCGAGGCTCAAGTGCTCCTGATCCGGTGGCAATTGGTAAGAGACATTCTTGCTGGTTTGTCAGATAGGACGAGCCACGGCCACAGTGCGCCAGGAGATAAGACAGAGAAGTTGGGAAAAGGGAACTGCACAAAGGTGTAGTTCGACAGTAAAGTGGGATGTCTTGTTTCAGTCCCGTCCGAGAGGAAGTGTGCAGGTGAAGGGCTCAAGTCCCTGCCACAGCCCCTTCAGGGAGCGCCTCAGGGTGGCCGGGGCCGTCCCGGGACCAATGCCTGGCAGCACAGCAACATCCCCCCGGCTGTCCCGAGATCCCTGTGAGGGGAAAGGAGCGACGATAGCGGGAGAGGGCTGACACAGGGCGGAGGTGGTGGTGGCCTTACTCAGTGCTGTGAACGGATCGCTGGGGGTTTGTCGTGAGAGGCCGGTGTCTTGGGAGAACAGAGGCTGTGGAGCAGGCCAGGGTGAAGGGGAGGACGCTGGGCTGGCTGAGGGAAGACAAGTGAGAGGGCTTGGTGATTGCGGAGCCAAGGGTACGAGAAGGATGTGGCCACTCCTTTCTGCCTAGCATGGTGGCTTGGTTTGGCCAAGCCTCGTGTGTTGAGAGAATGGTTCCTGAGTCCTACCCCAGACCTGCAAATGAAACTGAGAAGCGACCGTTTTCCTCTAGTGAGAGAGGAGAAATCTGGTGCAGAAGGGGAGTCCGCTCCTCAAGTCCCATGCTCACTCATGAGTTTTTGCAGGGAAGGGAAGGTCAAATGCAAATGTCAGGAATGCTGTATTTCTGGTAGCCAAAGTGAGGCAGTTCTGTACAAGGGTAGGGAAGTTGTGTTCGTGTCCCTGCTTCCACCCTGGGCTTCCCATTGGTGGTGCCTGGGGGAGAGTTTTATCGAACCAGAGTTGCAAACCCTTCTATCTCTGTTATGACCCTGCACCTTCCTATCCTAGTATCTCTCTACCCGATTCTCAAGTTACGCAGAGCTTTTTAGCCCTTGCTGTTCTTTAGCTACCTATGCGCTGGTTGTTCCCCTCCATTCTGCCACTTTCAGCATCCCCCCTGGCTGTGAGCTTTGCTTACCTTCTGATAGTCCAGCAGATATTACAACAGCTAAACCCAGTGGCTCTTGCGGTACAAGCAAAGATGGGGTTGCACTCCACCTGGGCTTTCAGAAACCCGAGTGCCTTGTTAAATCATTTCCAGAGGAAAGGTAGTGTAGTAAGTGGAGGCAGTGTAGTAAGTGGAGTCAGTTTTGCCGAGGAAGAAACTGAATCTAAATTCTCTTCTGCATAGCTGTTCTAATCAGTGGTGTTGGATAGAAAAAAACCCAATATTCTTAAGTCTGTCTTTTAATGTTTAAGGATTTTATTTTTAAATTTTTTTTTCCCAAATAAAACTCCTCAGTAAATTCGACAATATCTAGTGAATCTGAGTGTATGACAGTTAGAGTTCAAAAGTAGTCTTCAAAAGTAAAGAATCATAAGTACAGTTGGGAAAAAGTATGCTTAAGCTTAAAGGTAATAACTGGGAAAAAAACCCCAAAACCTCCATTTCTAGTTTCTGTGCCTGAATCTTCACAAATATTGATATCTAACATTATTAGGCACAGTTAACCTGAAAAACAGCATGCTTCTAAATCAAAGATTTTGTGGTTTTGTGGAACTGAAGGTTCATTTATTTATTTAGCCACAAAAGGAAGATAGGATTTGCAGTTGCCATCAACCTCCATGTCTGTTACCTCGCCCAGAGTCTGGACACCTACAATACCCATGTGAATTCAAAAATACTAAATGCCATCACTGTAATCGTACTGATTTTATTGACATTCCAGCTTTTTCGTAATGAAAATATCCCTGGGTGCTCCTCCTCTTTCTGATCTTTCCGTGTCGTTCCACAGTCCCCCTGTCTTTGTACAATATTGTTGATGGGACAAAGAAGTGGGCGTCAAGAAGGAAGCAAGAAACTGGAGTTGGCCCTAAATGAGACCATGGAGGCAGAAGCAGAAGTACGAAACAATGAAGAGGAAGCTGAAGAGCTGAAGGCCAAAGACCAGAAGCTACCATCAGTCTTTGGCATGGCAGACTTAAAAAATGGTAATAATATTTTGTCATATTTTCCATTTCTAGTACTGGTTGTTCCACTGTCTGTCCTTAGGCTTCATTTTCTCCTGTTCTTTACCTCATAGAGATGATTTGTCATTTTACCCTGCCAGGTAACCATTTTGTTTTGTTTTTTTTTTTTTTTAGAAAGGGATTACATGAGAATCTCAGAGCTTTTTCCCATTTTAAGGCATCAATTGGCTGTTACCACTGAAAAGGTCTAGATATTGGCCGTGTCTCTTGCCAAACACAACCAGTGTTGCTTCTGGATTTGCTGAACCATAGACTAGGTCCTAGTTATTCTGCTGCATCACTGGATTTGCCTCTCAAATGCCATCATCAGTATTTCAGGTGTACATACTGTTCTGTCCCGGCCATAGCCCACCCTCACAACTGACTGTATGCATTTCAGAGTTGTTCTGAGTTTCCTTTCCATCTCCTCTCTCTCTTTGGTGATGTCGTCAGAAGAAAAACTTCCCATTTATGATTACAGTTACTTACACTGCTTTGGGATACAGAATATGCCATTTATTAGATGCTGTGTGAAAAGCTGTCAGTTGCTTTTTCCATTTCTCTCAGACTTTCTTTGCAACTGAGACAAAGAATACCAGAGGTCAGCTGAAGGGGAAACTTGAAGCCTGTGTGGTGAGCAGTTAACATGTGGTCCCACATGTCGCTCTTTATTATGTTTTAGGCCTGTCAAAAAGCTGAATAAAAAGCCTCATATGGGCAGCTTTTGACTTCTGTTTTTTTGGGTTTTTTATTTATTTTATGTTTAGGTGTGTTACAAGAGGACTTGAAAATAGAGGAACTGGGAGACATCTGAGTATTATGGTCCAGGCATACTTGGACTTTTCCTGTCAGTTGCCAAACAAAAATAAATGTTAGCTGCAACATGAGCAATGTAAGAATAGATGGAACACTTCCTCAGGTCTGACCAAGATGCTGGGCCTATATGAAGAACAACTGAATATGTGCAAGAGGAGTTTGTCACTTTCAAATAATTTTCACTTTCTTTTCTTGTACCTATGGCCAGGCCTCACTTCCTTTTTTCATGTGTCTACAGGAGCTATTGGATTGTACAACGTTGGACAGAGCTGCTGTTTGAACTCTCTGCTCCAAGTGTTCCTCATGAATACACGCTTCACAGGGATACTTCGAAGGTACCACCTGTTTGAACTACCTGAGATATTTCCATTATTGCTACGTTGTCTCTACTCCTTTTTTTAAGGTGGGATGTACATTTCAAGGTTTGGAGCATTAGGGTGCTAGCAAGGTGCTTTCAGCTCACTCATCAAGGTCTCTGCCTTGTTGTGTCCATCCTATACAGGCGAGAGCCACCAAAGGTAGAAGTTGCAGTGTTCTAATTTGTTAGTCATCTGATTGGCGTGCCATTTGCTCACCAGTAAACTGCAGTCTTGAACTGAGTCTTTATGACTTTGTATCTCCCTTTTTCATAACAGGATATGATTTTAGTCTAGGTATACTCATAGGCCATTATAACTAAAGGATGTGTAGCCATAACCATTATTAATTTTGTAATTTTAAGCATGTAAATGTAAACACAATGTGGTCCATAGCCTCTGGCACCTTAATTGTCCTGGCTAGCACCTGACAGAGAAAAGTAATTGTTGGTACATATAGTGAATACATACTGTTATTTCATTTTGCTTGGTTGTGCTTTCTACTTGTTTCTGAGGAGGATTTGGGCTTCTGCTTCCCTACCAACCACACTTAATAACTGGTTTGATTTGTTTTCAGTTTACTCAGTTCACTGCAGCTTTTATCATCTAAGCGGATCATTCCTGTTCAGTCCTCCTTTCTCCAAATTTCTTACACACTCACCAGTGTGCAGAGGGGGAATAAGACAAAATACAGACATGCAGAGATAAGAAGTGTCATAAATGGGCAAAGCTGAATAATATGGACAGTAGATTACCATTGCTATTTGAAAAAAGACTGCAATAAATTTAGGAAGGAAAAAGCTTTCCAGTTGGCATATAGTTGTAATACAAGCATTATGACACACGTGCCCATGAAATTTTGAGGACATGTTGAGAACAAGGGCATGAACAGGTGGGAGGCAAGAACAGCTCTGAAACTGGCTGTAACTGATGTTGTTTCTGGAGTCCAGAAAGCCCTTCAGGTCCTGCTTGGTTTGCCCTTTATTCAGCAACAGGCCAACTTATAATTGTGGCCTTTTACCTTAGAAGTGTCAGCCTCCACTGTGGGATGAGCTAGAGAAGGTGCCTGCTTCACCTTTTTCCTTCTTTTGCTGAAAACGTGCCTATTCTGGTTGCTTTTTAGTTGCTGTCTCTGCAATCCACCTCTTCTTCTTCCGGTGTGATGTCTAATACTTCTCTGTTCTACCCCTTGATTACCATTCATGTTGCTTCTTCCCTTTGTAGGATCACAGTGCCACCATGTGATGTGCAGAAGAGGAGGAGTGTCCCGTACCAAATGCTTCTGCTCTTGGAGGAGATGCAGTGTGGCAAGCAGAAAGCTGTTTCTCCCATAGCCCTTGCTTCCTGTCTTTCAATATACAGAGTGAAATGTAAGCAGTGCTGCCTCATGCCCACCTCTGTCTGCAGACCAGGGATGTTAATTATCTATTATTATTAGTCTGCACTCACAAGCAGTGCAAACTCTGACATCTCCTTCAGAGATTCAGAAATGTGAGGAGTTAGATATGTGATGCCATAGTGCTCTTAACAGCCGCCTCCCCCTTGTGAAAGAGATGCTATGCCTTACTTGTGAAGAGGGGGAAAAAAGCCTCTGCTGAATACCCTGGGTGGTGTCTGAAGGGTGGGAAGTCTGTCAGACTGCTAGAAGACTACTGATAGTGGTCAGAGGGAAAGGGCTGTGTAGGACAGAGAGCTTACAGCTTGATTTGTCTTGCTGTAGTGGCATGATAATAGTGAAACAGCTGCTAATTCTTACTAGAAGGAAGGGGTTGTGTGGAAAAGATACTGAGTTCACTCAGATCCCCAAAGGTGGAAACTGTATCCTTCCTGTTCTATAAAAGGGCAGAAGACGTCACTGTCTTAACCTCCCAACTGGGCAGGGTCCCAAAGGGGAGAGAGTGCTAAGTGCGTGGGTCACCGGTGACAATGGGATGCTGAGGGTCTGTTTATGTGTACAAATATACATGGTATACCCCAATAGTCCTGATCTTTATCACATAAAAGCCAAAACAGGACAGCACTGAAAGGGGCGGGTGGTAGCCAGTCCAGACGTTAAGAAGGAACGTGAGATAACCTGAATATTTCTGTTTGCATCATTTTTCCCCCTGAGACTAAATGGCTCTGCATTTTGCCTTCTCTCTTCCCATTAAAGAGAGATGCCCAAAGGAGTTTGTAAAGCTTGACAGTTTCCCACCTTGTCCTTCTGATTTAAAATTCAGAAGGTGTGGTTCATCTCAGCAAGTGATGCTTTGCCTGGATCACAGATTATTAAACATGAGGAAAGGTATATTTTCTGTGCTAAATGAATTTTCTGACTAAATTAATTGAGTTGGGAATGCCTGTAATCAAGGGGTTTATAACATGCTGTGGATGAGACATATGGATAGGCCTTCCTATCATTTTTATCTCAGCACCCAGGAGTGTTACAGCCTTAGTGAGAGGATGGAGGAGACAAGTCTGTGCAGTAACAAAGGTGAAAAAAGAGAACAGAATGTTCCCTGTGTTGTTTCTAAGAAGGACTCAAATATATACAACTCAATGAGACATATGAGCCTTATCTTCTAGTTGATATTGGGTATACTCTTGGCCCTGCATCCAGTGGCAAGGGCATGACTTTTGCACTGGGTTGTGCAATGATGCACTCAATCCCTCCCATCTTTTCCCACTGCCTGCTTAGGTCACACACCGCACCTCATCTCCAGTCTAAGCTCTGTCCCTGGCAGGGAATGGCAACGGAACAAGCAACTGGATCTAATGGGAGACAACAGTTCTCCCTTTGCCATGTGTGGGAAATCTGTGCTTGGTGCTGTTCATAATACTGAGGTTGTGTTTTCTGTTTGTCCAGTGTTTGTGCAGCATGATGCTGCCCAGCTCTTTCTAACTCTATGGAACTTGATAAAGAGGCAGATGAAGAAGCCAGAGCTGGTAAGCATGGTCACTGAATTGAATACCAGATCTTTTGGCCCTTGTCATGTATGGTTTCCTCTGCTTCTTGAAGAAGAATCCCATTCACTGACAATTTTCCTAATTGAAGTTCTTAAAATTATCCCCTATTTGGATCTTTCCTCGCATCTTTCAAAAGGGAGAGGGAAGATGATTTTGTACACTTCAGCACTTTGAATCACATTTAACTTTTGCTCATCCTATTTTTAGGGTCTCAGTTCTAATGGGAGAGCTGATTAACAATAAAAGGATTGATCTTTTTGCAACACTGAATTTAGTTATCTTGTATTTCTCTTTTCCCCAAATTTCTGTAAGCATTCATTGAGGTGCCTTGACACAGCTTCTTTGTTTTTTGAAGTCAGCCATGTGCATATCATTAGAATTAGTTGGTGTGTTAGGTGTATGATGCTTCCTCCTGGGAGAGATGTGTAAGGTAGGAGAAAAGTGACTCTTCCTCAACCCACTGCCATAGTTTTATTCATACAGAAGACAGGCCCTTGTTGCAGTTCTGAACAAACCAGTAAAATTCTGCATCCAAGCAGACAGTTAACTGTATGGTTTTGGTATAGGCTGTGTCTTTCTCCTCTGATGGGGAATGCGGGGAAGGAGTTTAAATGGTGGGAAGTGCCCCCTCCATATAAGTCAATGTCAGATCTGGGTTCAAGTCTTAATAAGTAACACTGCATGCAGTAACGTGTCCACATGGGCTTTCCTACCCACAGAGGGAAATACCTCAGCCGTGTTCTTCATAGACCTTGTTTTTACTCCTCTAGGTTGAAGAGCTGAGTGATCTATATGCTATCTGTGTACAGGAGCACCTGGCCTGTCAAAAATGCTCTTCTGAAACGAAGAGAAACAGCATCATGTTAACCCTTCCACTCCCATTGTTGGATTCCAATTTTCACATGCTGAAGACTCTGGTGAGTTCAGTAGCAGCACTGTTTCCATAGGAAGAATATTCCTCTCTGTTCCATGTGGGAGTGTTCTTCCACCACTGTGGTCTCCTGAGAGTCATCTAGAATCTCTGTAGGGTGTCTGGGACTTGGAGGTGATCTTTTCTTATTCATATTTTTTTCTTTGTTTTGAGGGGTTCTAAATGTCTCAAAAAAAAAAAAAAAAAAGTTAGATTTGTGGGATGGAAAATAAAAGTCCTGAATCACTTTTCTAGAAAGAGTGTTGACTAAATACTCTGCAAGACTTGAAGACTCCTACTACACAGTGATATGTACCTGTCAGACCTTAGATACCATCCTAGAGAACTTTGTAATCCCTGGCCACACTATGGTTGCCCAGTGTAGTGTTCTTTTACTGTTAAATTAGTACTGCTGGTTGATAACCAGATGCAGCAGCAGTGGTGGCTATGTAGGTGCTGCCACAAATAGTGGATTTTTCAAGTGACAATGGACCACTGGACCTTATTTACTGTCTCACAACTTTATACTGCTTCAATCTAATGAAACCTCTTTCAAAACCTCTAAGGCTTTGAAGTAGGTATAAAAGACACGCACGCATCAACATCTTTTTTGTGGAAAATGTGGTACTTTTTTTTTTTAACTAATGTTATCACAGCAGCAGCTGGGAAAAACAGGGTGCCTGTTTTTAGGCTGCTAGGTGATCTTTTTTTCCACTGAAAAAAAAAAAATACCTTCTTTAGCTTTGCTGTTTGCTTTTACCCTGTGAAACTAAGTAGAAATAGAAATCCATCTTGGAGTAATTCAGTTGAAAGAAATTTCTTCTGTCTTCTTAGGAGGACAGTCTGCAGTACTTTTTCCATCCAGAAGAGTTGACTGATCACAACATGTGTTTCTGTGAACAGTGTGGAATGAAAACACCATTTCTGCAGGTAATCAGAAAATTATTTCCCCATATGTCTCATATACCCAGAACTCCCTTTAGGACTGGGAAGGGTGGGAAAGGGACTCAACCATATCAGTTTAAAAGGAGATGAGCAGCTCAAAGATTTGTCAGCGCAGCAGTGTCAGCTAGGTGTAAACCACATATGTCTTCCCTGTTATGAAGTTCCCTACTGTAGTTGTGGCTCAAGCAACAAAAGAATGCTTTCATGGGTTTTAATGTAAATTGCCAAGGGATATAGCATTTCTGCACCAGTGGAAAAGCTTCTGTTGGTTTGTGTTTCCACAGTGGGGCTTTACAGTGCTGTGTAGCTCCTGGGGTGGACAAGAATATGTTAATAGAGCTGTGCATACACATAGAAATATGATACTGTAGGGTGATTTCCTTTCTTCACTGGGCTCCCCACTTTTTTACAGTATTGGCCTCTACCAGCCAATGAATTAGCTGTTTCATGAAGGGAGAATTGCACTGAAGAGAGAGGTGTGTGAGGGAGACTGCCTCAGCTCAAGGCTTGAAGGGGACTTTCTACAATGTTGTAATCACTGGGCCGCCTCCAAGGCCACAGTGCACCCATTTGTCATGGTGGCAGCCAGGGCAGCATCAGTAATGTCAGCAAAGGCAGTGCTGGAAGGAATGAGCTGTCAGCTTGGCATCTTCCACAGAGTTCTAGTGGCCACATGTCACAAGGAAATTGGCTTCCCTTATCTCATCTACCTAGTGATAACAACCTAGGGCTAAGAAAGGAGATGAGAAATGAAGTGGCCCTTCAGGCTGGGTGCTGATCATGCTGAAGCTGAGAAGCTTGGTTATCACAACTCTTTTATTTTGTGTATGTGTCTCATGCATGCAGGTGAGCTACAAACGTTTGGCATCTGCTGTCTGGCAGAGGTGGTAATCACTCCCTGTAGCACTGACTGCTCTTCATGCTGCATTCACTGGGTGGCAATGGCTGTTTCTACCCCACCTGCCCAGGGTTTGTTCCTTAGTTTTCAATTGCATTATTATTTGCTTTACAGAGCATGAAGCTCGTCCATCTGCCACAGACTCTGATCATACACCTAAAGCGCTTCTGCTTTGAAAAGTCAGCCTACATTCACAAGCTTAGTCACTATCTGCCATTCCCACAAGACCTTGATTTCAATGCAGTCCTGACAGAAAATCAGTGCCAAGCAGCTGACAGTGAAAAGGTGAGATACTCCTAATGCCCTGTTGAAAAAGGGTAGATTTTTTCCTTCCCTATTCTCAAGTCTCATAAAAACTTGAGATCACACCAGTACTTGCCTCAAATCAAAGCACCTGTCTTAAAAATATGGGTTTTACCTGTGCCTGGTGTTTTCTCTCATCCCATGGTTTTAACTGGTTCATGAATTGTTCAACTTCCTGCACTCAGATAAATCACCAAAGGCACTGTAACTGGATCTTTCTGCCATAAGGACATAAACCAGGCTTCACAAAAAAACCACCCAATCTCTTTGTTTTCTGAGAGTGTTTAGTATATTTTTTTTTTCTTCCATTTCTGAGTATACTAAGAAAAGATAAAACACAGTTCATTTGGCTGAACAAATCCAGACACTGTAAACAATGTCTTAGAGGCAGCTGCTGTCCCATAGTTCGGCCTCCAGGGCAAGATGGCCCCAGTTAGCAGCAGACCTCCTGCTTTGCAGAGGTCTCCAGTCTAAGGCAGGGGAATTCCATTTGTGGCAGTTTCCTATGCAGTGCTGTTTGCCACAGAGTTGAGGTTAGCAGGGAGATGACAGCTTTGCCAGCTTCGCCAAGCAGCTGAGAATGATCTGCCACACCGTGGATCTGTTCCCTTCACTGAGAAATAACAAGGGAAAATGTGGCAACAGCAAAACTTTGCTGGTGTGGTGCTGGCTGCAGTGTAACCCCTTTGTTGTCCTACTACCTTTTCCACACTCCTGGGATCTCCAGGGAGGCTGCTGGCCCATAGTTGGCAAGAAAAACTCTGAGGGTAAGATGAAAAAAGCAGGATGCTCAAAGCCAATCTAACATTTCTCCTTTTTTTCCTTATGAAATGCACTTTTGTGCTGTCCTGGCTGCCACTTCTCTTCAGCTAATGGGAAATGAGAATTTCCCCACTGAGTGTTACTCTCTGTGGCTCTTCACAGGCTGCCTGGAAGTACGAGATTTTTGCTGTTGTTGCTCATTCAGGATCAACTAATTGTGGACATTACTGTGCCTATATTCGAAGTCTCACAGAATGTAAATGGTATTGCTTCAACGATTCTGAAGTTTGCCAGGTGAGGAGACAAATCCACATTTCTTTTGTAGCTTCCTGGACACTCCATAGTTCATTCAGTTTGACTGACTGCTGATTAAAGTGAACCAGGAAAGAAAATCAAAACTGCAAAGCTTTGTGCACCTCCTTCCTCTGCTGCGGTTTTCAGTGAGCTGGGGGCAAAGCAGCTATACCTTCTGTACCAGACAAGGCCTCACGTTCTGGTTTGCAATTTGCAGAAGCAGCCATTCTCTGTGTGCCCTGCTTTATGTACTCTAGATCTGGTTAATGTCTGTGTCCAGAAGAATCACAGAATGGTGTTATGAGTCTTATGAGGAGAGGCTGAGGGAGCTGGGGTTCTTCAGCCTGGAGGAGACTCAGCGGGGACCTCATCACTCTCTACAACAACCTGAAGGGAAGTTGTAGTCAGGTGGGGGCCGGGCTCTTCTTAAAGGCAACTGGTGACAGGACAAGAGGGCAGGGCTTGAAGCTGTGCCAGGGGAGGTTTAGGTTGGATATTAGGAAGCACTTCCTCACAGAAAGGGTGATAGAACACTGGAATGGACTGCCCAGGGAGGTGGTGGAGTCATCATCCCTGGAGGTCCAGAGGTCCCTACCATGGAATCACAGAATTATTGAGACTGGAAAAGATCTCTGAGATCACTGAGTCCAACCCCTCTGCCAGAGCAGGATCACCCAGGGCAGGCCACAAAGCAACAGATCCAGGTGGGTCTTGAAAGTCTCCAGAGAAGAAGAATCCACAACCTTTCTGGGCAGCCTGTTCCAGGCTCTGTCACCCTCACAGGAAAGAAGTTCTTTGCTCATGTGGAGGTGGAACTTCCTGTGTTCCAGTTTGTGACCATTGCCCCCCGGTCCTATTACAGGCCACCACTAAAAAGAGACTGGCCCCTTCTACTTGACACCCACCCTTCATATATTTGTAAACATTCATAAGATCCTCTCTCAGCCTTCTCCAGGCTAAACAGCCCCAGGTCTCTCAGCCTTTCCTCATAAGAGAGATGTTCCAGTGCCTTCATCCTTGTAGCTGCTATTGGACTCTCCCTAGTATTATCCCTATCCCTCTTGAACTGGGGAGACCAGAACTGGACGT
>JANHGN010002224.1:0-10899 GCA_024605025.1 Megaceryle maxima
AACCTAGAGTTAGGCTCTAGGTTGAAATGGAATGATACTGTCAAAAAGGCCTTAGTTTTTTAGCTTGAAAGCAGCACTTCAAAAGGCAAACATACAAAACAAAAGCAGATGAAATGTCTCCTCCTAATAGAAAATAACAGAGTCTCTAAAGTTTTGGATTGTTTTTCGTTTTTAAATTCAAGGGTACTGAATTGTCTATCATGAAAATAATACCCACAAAAGGCAATGCCAAAGGTAATGCTCATGGTACTAAGTTCACCCTCAACACAACTTTCTCAGGCAGAGTTGTTCTTAAACAGCATGTAGCAATAATAACATTACTGTGTAACCAGTTAATTTACTAATTTTTTCCCTGAAAAAGACTTTCCACAGGCAGATTCACCTCTCTTTCCTAACTCAAAGAGTCTGATTATCCAGCTGCCAAGAAATTACTGAAAAAAATCTAAGAATGTTCAGGTACAAAAGAAGAAACACTTTTAAAAAATTATCTTCTAGTACATTTTTAGAAGGTGATCTTCAGCTAGTCTTCAGATATCTTGCTTTTATAAAACATGAAACAATTATTAGGGTATGTATCAGATCTCAGCACTGGCAGTTCATCTACCTGTGCTCTTGGAAGGTATATTTTCTCTCTCAGCTCTAGTGCTCCAAAAACAATCAACCAACTCACCCCAAAAAACAAACACTGGACAATACACTAGTAAGAGAATGGACTCATGGGACTACAAAAATTTGTTTTTCATTTTTCCTAAAAGGCATAATTATTGTTGGAAAAACATGTAACTGGACTACAGTAATCATGTATTTGGCCAGCACTTCAATGAAGAAGTAAAAAAAAATTTGTATGCCATCACTTGAAGAAAGCTTTGTCTCCTTTCTTGAACAGCAAAAAGCACAAAAGAATACACTTTAAAAAGCAAGGATGTCCTTATTGCCAAGTGACCAAGAAACGCTGTGTCTAGTTTGAATGCATTAGACCCCACATGAATATCCTGGAAAGAATCTGAAAAAGAGAAATGTAGCTTATTGAAGCAAGTATTGAATGTTGAAGGACCAGGACAGAAGCTGCTTTGGACAATCATCACAGACAGCATCCTGTACTTGCTTTTAAGCTTTTAAGCTTGTGTTCTCTGTTTCCTTCTGATGATGCTAGAATACTCATGGCCGTGCATTTCCTGACCTTGATGGTCCTCAAAGCCTCTCAGATAACTGGTCTCCTAACTAGGGCAGCAAGACTTTTGTCTTTGCTCCTCAAGATGGGTTTCAAAAGTTCTAGCTTCTGTTCTGATGTGCACACTTGGCATTACTTGAAAAGAAAGTGTCAATTCTAACTGACCCCATGATCCAAGTATGTACTTAGAAATATGTTCCATTTTAGCTTTAAGAGGACCATTAACTTTTGACATATACCCTTCCTAAAAACAGAGATTTCACTTTACAACATATGAGGGGAGACACAATATGGAACAGTAGCAGCACCTGTTCATAAAATTGGAATAAGTTTCTTTTGTTCTGGTTTTTAACCTAAAACACTAGTGCTACACAAGGCAAACCGTCCTTTTGTTTAAATTCTATTGACACTGTCTAGGGAAGCATTCTTGGCTATCACTGTACATTAGTTTCTTGAAGACATGCTTATACAAGATGGATTCTGAGGCTTAAGCAATCCCAAGAATCTTATTTTCAGCTGAAGCAAGATAAACAGATCAGGATAGCACTGGAAGTTTTTTTCTTTGCAGTTTTCTAGATATTTCTCAAAAAAAAAGTAGGCATCTTTAGGGGGTGGGGAAGTCTTGAACCACACAACTCATTTTCCAGAAAAGAAAAAAAATAATCAAAACCAGAAAAGTGTGGTATGAAAACCCCTGTTCTTGCAAATGCAGTCAAAACATAGTAGGCTGGACGTTATTAAAAGCACTTTGAGGATGATTATCCTTTCAAGTAAGATCTCAAGTAAGCTTTTCAATACTGTCAAAAAAATTTTGGAATAACCTGAAAGTGTCTCAGAAAATATAGATAAACTTCAAATTTTTCTGGTGTTTTCTCTGAAAGCTTTTGACTTTTCAAGAAAGCCTTCATGACCACAAATACAGTAAGTGCTAAGAGTGAAAACAGAAAGCAAACAAGAAACAGAGGATCCAAAACAACCACAGTTCAGATATACTGTCATACTAGAATCATTACCTTACAGAACATGTCTCGGAGATCATCTTTTGGGCTAATCCAAGATGCAACAGCATCACAAAAAAAAATAAAGTCCTAAAAGATTAAACAATCACATAGGTTAGAAATCTCAATTTATAGATCTGAAAACAATGTTTGATGATTGTTCTATGAACTATGTAGGGCATTTGATACTAATTCACAACTGATTTTGCTTTAATGTTTTTATTTTCAGTTAACTCAGACAATAATGGTAAGTTATTGCATGCTTAGGTGCATGGAAATAGAAATAGCTGAGTGTAGTAATAGCTTTGTTTAATCAGGTTCTTTATTAAATAAAACCACAGTTAAAAAAATACCAAAATGAAACCAAGAAACAAACACCTCCTCCCCTCCCATACCACACTTGCCTAATTCTTTCAGTACACATACTGAGTTTGAGAACCAATCATTTTAATAACAATTGACAAATTCAATACCATGCTCACAACAACTTTTTTTCCTAACTGGAAATACATTAAAGTGAGTTGCATTTCTTTAAGCAGAGTCAGAAGTTGTTTCTGGGATACACAGAATGTTTACCATCCAGGTTCAAAACTAAGCCCACCCCAAAATCCTTACATTTAGTTCATGTGCTGTCAGGCATTACCTCCTACTGTTATCTACCCAGGCAAACAAGGAGGCAAACAAAGGAGCTGAAAGGACTTGTGAAATATAGCTTACTAATTTAATTAGGCCTTTTGATAACTATTATTGCATATAACAAGGTGACTATCCTTGAAGTTGTCAACATGATTAGTTTGGGAACTTTTAAACAGGAATTGGCCATCCTTGAAGAAGAAACATCCTGGAAAACATATAAACCAAATGGATGTAGAGATGATATTGTTTTTATGTAGTTTTGTACTGTCAGCTAAACAATAATTAGTGCTCTCCTTCAGTGAAATGGCCTCATTATAATACTAAAAACCACTCCCATAGGTCAAAAAAACCCTTGCCCAGGTGAAGACCCTTCCCCGGAGCATGCATAGTAGTGGAAGTATGGAGTCAGCAGTATTATACGTAAATTACTAATCAATCATTGTAAAGAGGGTGGGCTTGTAAATTACTAACTTTGTAAGTTTTGTGTATAAATATAGCACAGAGAGTCTCATCTGGTGTGCTAGATTTTAGGGAAAACACTGAGCACCCAGGCTTGCACAACCCTGAAATAAATCAGCAATGTCTCTCCTGAGAGTGTGAGAATTGTATTTATTGCACACTGGGCCATGAATCTACTTTTTCAGGCAATGGTTTTCTGGTGACCCAGATGGGACAGCTGTGAGGCCTTGCCCGCATCATCTTGTCAGCTGCCGAGGGGGAGAAGATGCTCTCTGAACTCAAAGCGTGCACTGACCTGTTGTTCAGAGGACTCTGTAAGTAATCTCTTCATCCAGAGTGGGTAAGGTGATAAAGAGACATTGCATGAGGTAATAATAGGTGAAGGTATTTTCTAAGCTTTCTGCACATTTGGACAGTGATGACTGGAATGCATGAAGAAATGAAGACATGGGTGGCAAGAACATTATTTTCAGATAATAGTATGGAAGCAGGACAATCTGCTCCCCATTAGGCTGCATCCTGAAACACTGGGATAAGTTTGGTGGGGATCCTCTAACAAAGAAAAAAATAAGGGATTTGTACTCAATGGTGGTTGAAGTATAAATTGGAGGAGGAGGAAAAATGTCCAGAAATGGGGTCTGCAACTTATGTTGTTTTGAAGAAGGCGGGATAAATGGGATGAAATCCCATATGTTGATTTTATTTTTTACTCTAAGAAATGACCATGAAACAAAGAAGAAATGCAAATTGTTGGTATCTGATTCAAATGTGTTCATTGTGATGGAGGAAGGAAAGAAATTGTCCTGATGTTACTCTGCTTGTAGTATTGGGAAAAAAAATCTCTGAAAACAGAGGATGAGGATGTGCAATTGTTGGTTTCCCCAGACAGAGGTCAGGATAGTGTTGTCAGTGGTAGGGAGAAGGGTTTAGCCCCATTGCAGGCAGAACCCAGACACAACAGAATCCTGTGATTCAGGCTTCACTGTGCCAGGAAGTGGGACTAGATAGAGAGCCTGTATTTGTGAAAGTTCTTTTTTCAACCTCAGATTTAATGAATTGGAAGGAATCTGCTGGACCTTACTGGAAAAATCCAGAGAGAATGTATCAGTCTTTTAAAATGATAGTTGAAAATCATAATCCAGACTGGAAAGATGTGCAGATGTTGCTGAATACTTTGTTTCTGCCTGAGGGAAAAAAGAATGGTGCTGGAAAAAGCTTGAGAAGAAAACTAGAGGCTAATACAAGGGATGGTCCAGATCATTTTATGCCAAAAACAGAAGCCAAACTGGGATGCAAATACAGGGATGGGCAGATTTATGAATAAACAATATCAGCAAGTGATACTATATGGAATAAATCACAGGGTACCTAGACCTAAAAACCTTGCAAAATTATATCAGGAAGTGCAAGGTAAAAGTGAGGACACCTCTGCCTTTTATGAGAGACTGTGTGAAACAGCATAGACATGGACAGATTTGGATTGTGAGGATGAGGCTTATAGAGTGACTTTTACTACTCTGTGGGACAATCATCACCAGATATAAGAAGAAATTTGCAAAAAATAGATGGCATGTCTAGAATGTTGGTATCTCAGTTAATAGAGATTGTATACAAAGTATACAATAACAGGGAAGAATTGGAGAAGGAGCAACAGAAAGAGAAATTGCAGCACAGAAAGCTAAATGATGCAATTTTAGCAGCTGCCTTTGCTCAAGCACAAATTTCCTCTCAGGGGAGAGCTTTCCCAAGAGGATGAGGGTGCGGAAGGGGGAAATGAGCAGGAAGGGAACTAAGAGATAGAATCCCTTTGGGAAGAGATCAGTGTGTGATTTAAAGAAAAGGGACACTGGAAAAGATAATGCCCAAAGAGACAAACAATTAAGTGGACACCCCCATCTGCACATGTTCTGGAGGCAGACTTACTTATGATTGGTACGGAAGATTTGGACTGATGGGGACCAGGGGTTGATGAATTAAGATTCCCCAGCTGAATCCCTGGCTTCAGTCAAGCTGGGGAATGAGACAGTTAAATTTTTAGTCAATACAGGGGCAACGTATTCTGTATTAAATAGTTGTAAAGGACCCATAAGAAAAATTTCTATGCCAGTGATTGCTGCCACAGGAAAATAAGAGGTCAGAACTTTCTTTCAACTTATTAAGTGTGAAATTTGGAATAAAATACTTACACATGAATTTTTGTATATGCCAGAATGCCCATTACCTCTGATGGGAAGGGATTTATTACATGAATTGGGAGCACAGATAACTTTTGATCAGTACAAAATCTGAGTACTTATTCTGAAAAATAATGCCTGGGAGGCACAAGTATATATGTTACAGGAATTATCAGAGACGAAAGATGCTGCAAATAAATGAAACCAAACTGAAGTCTCCTCTGAAATCATGGATGCAGTGATCCCTTTTGTCTGGGCAACTGAGAGACCTGTAAGAGCCAAATAGGCAGAACCAGTGGGAGTGGAGTTGAAGCCAAAAGCAAAGCTGGCAAGACAAAAACAATATCCCTTGAAATTGGAGGCCTGTGATGGACTGGAACCTATAATTAATAATTTTCTAAAATATGGACTGTTATGAGAATGTCAATCATAATATAATGCTCCAGTTTTGCCTGTTAAAAAGCCACATTCACAGGAATACTGTCTAATACAGGACCTGAGAGTTATTAATCAGATAGTGATTGATGTACACCCAGTGGTGCCCAATCCTTGCACTCTGTTAACAACGATAGCTGATTCGAATGTTTATTTTACAATACTGAACTTAAAGGATGCCCTCTTTTTCATTCCATTGGAAGAACAGAGCCAGAAGCTATTTGCCTTTGAATGGAAAAGCCCCACAATAGGAAGCAAAATGAAATTGTGCTGGATGGTGCTCCCCCAAGGATTCAAAAACAGTCTGGTAAAGGAACTGGAGCAATGTCAAGGTAAGAAGACCACCACTACCTTGTTACAATATGTAGTTGATATCTTGTTGGGGGCAGACACTGTTGAAGAATGCAAAGAGACAACTATCAGCTTATTGAACTTTCTGGGCTTGGTGGGATATAGTGTCACAAACACTCCTACACCATTAAAACTTAATTATTAAGTAGATAATGCACATGTTTTGGGATAGAAATTGAGGATAACAACTACATAGAAGGAGAGTGGGATAATGAAGAATCTTTAATTACTTCCTCCCTTTAAGCTATGTGAAAGAACAAATAGGCAGCAGAATAGGGGATTGCTAAGCACAAACTAAGGGATGAGTGAAATGAACTGAAAAAATCAAAACAAGACAGAGGCTCAATTCTTGTGTTTCAGAGAGAAGGATTCCAGGCAGAGAAGAGGAAAATTCACCTTAATTTTCCTCTTGGAATTATTACATTGGTACTTTGGAGCTGCGGAGAGTAAAGAGCAAGTCATGTTCTATTCTTGAGATGCACCACTTTAAAGAGATGCATCTTCCTTGTCATATTGACTATTTAGGCAGTATATCTAAAATTGAAACAGAAACTTCTCTACCCAAGTTTTAAGAATGAAGGGGTTGTCATTGTTTTTGTTGTTTCTTTTTTAAAAAAAAGTTTAGATAGCATCTGAAAAATAGGTTTTAGTATGTCAACTTTTGCTGTCAACATAAAAACGACTGACAGAAGTTATCAGAATATAGTTAAAGTGCATTATTTACATACTCTTTGTAAGTAAAAGACAAAAAATTACTTTAACAATCACAGAATGGTAGGGGTTTGGAAGGGACCTCTGGAGATCATCTAGTCCAACCCTCTGCTAAAGCGGGGTCCCCAGGATCACATCCAGGGGGGTTTTGAAAGTCTCCAGAGGAGACTCCACATTCTCTCTGAGCAGTCTGGACCAGGCTCTGGCAACATCACAGGGTTCCTCATTTTTAGATGGAACTTCCTGTGTTCCACTTTATCTCCATTGCCCCTTGTCCTGTCACTGGGCACCACTGAAAAGAGTCTGTCCCCCATCCTCTTGACCCCTGCCCTTCAGATATTTATGAACATTGAGAAGATCCTCCCTCAGTCTTCTCCAGGATAAACAGCCCCAGGTCTCTGAGCCTTTCCATGTCACAAAGATTCTCCAGTCCCCTCAGTATCTTCATAGCCTCCACTGGACTCTCTCCAGTAGTTCCCTGTCTCTCTTGAACTGGGGAGCCCAGAACTGGACACAGTACTCCAGATGTGACCTCACTAGGGCAGAGTAGTGTGCTGGACACACTCTTCTTCATGCACCCTAGGAGACCATTGGCCTTTCTGGACAGAAGAGCACATTGCTGGCTCATGCTTAACCTGTTGTCCACCAGGACTCCCATGTCCTTCTCCGCAGAGCTGCTTTCCAGCAGGTCAACCCCTCACCTGTACTGGTACAGGGGGTTATTCCTCCACAGGTGCAGGACCCTACACTTGGACTTTTTGAACTTCATGAGATTCCCCTCTGCCCAACTCTCCCATGTCCATGTCTCACAGAATGGCAGCACAGCCTTCTGGTGTGTCAGCCACTCCTGCCAGTTTGGTATCATCAGCAAACTGGCTGAGGGTCCACTCCCTTTATCCAGGTCATTGCTGAATATGTTGAACAAGACTGGACCCAGTACTGACCCCTGGGGAACACCGTGAGCTACAGGCCTCCAACTAGACTCTGCACTGCTGATCACAGACCTCTGAGCTCTGTTGTTCAGCCAGTTCTCAATCCACCTTACTGTCCACTCATCTGACCCACAATTCCCAGGCTTCCCTAGGAAGATGTTATGGGAGACAGTGACAAAAGCCTTCCTGAACTTGAGGTACACGATACTATCATTTCTTTTTGTGGCTTAATGGTCTAGTTTGCCATGAGACAGGAATACAGGTAATTTAGTGCACTTTGGGAGAAAGGTTCAGATATTTGCGACCATGAGATTCTTGTGCTATCTCTGGGGCTGGAGACCTGCTGAGCTGGCACAGCAAAAGGCTGAAGGAGGGAGTCCCAAGATGGCCCTGTTTTCGATAAACCAACAGAAGCAAACAGCTCTTACATAAATCTTGAAGGCCAAAGACCTTTGCGTAATTGACAGTAAAATTAATATTAAAGTTTACATCCCTAAGTATGGTAATGAGCCAAAGGGAGTGCCTGCTAAACATATATGACTATGCTACTCAACTCTCCACCCAAATCATTCTAAATGTCACCTAGAAGGCAGGGACACAGAGGATCAGGATATAAAGATTACAAAGAGAATATATCTCTTGGGGATGGTGGAGGAAAAGACTGAAAGTGTAGCAGAGTGTCGATGGGTTGTGCTCCTCTTCCTCCACCCAAGACAGGGATGCTTTCTTTGCAAGAACTGGGATACATTTTTCTAGCATCACTACTAGTGCTATTACAAAGGCCTGCATCTTCAACTGTGTTGGATGTTTCCCAGGAATTATGAACTTGAGCTCCATTATATTTTTTGCAATTACTTCATTTATCAACGGCAATTTCAAAACTATTGTATCTGTCGCTTTAAAAAATCAAACCTAACTGTTTTAACTTTTACACTGTCTCAGCTAAGTCCTTAACCAGGCTCTGAAACAGGTAATTACTGCCTCCGTGCAAGCTCTTAGCTGGGCCTCTGAGACCGAATTCTCAGAAATACTTTTGACTTTCCAAAACACCTCAGTGCAAGCCCTTGGGCTCTGGTAGGCAAGAATCACACTCATGACCGTAATGCAACAGTAAGATTTGAGTCATGGACAGGATTGCCATAGATAAACTGCTGCAAAAATATAATTGTGCACCACCCTGAGCGAGAATAGAATGGGACTGAAACTTTTGGTAAGATAAGTATAAAGTGGTATTGCAGATCGAACAATGTAGAAAGGAGCAAAGGATTAAAGAAGGTAAAAATGAAGGAATTGTTTGCACAGTATCAGGGGCTTTCTGTCTCCTAGAGACAGGTCACAAGGGCACAGTGCTACCTGTAGGCAGGGTCCAGAAACCTACAGTACTTGGGCTGGCTGGTGCTGGTCAAAATGTCTCAGACTGGGACAATGGTACTAGATGGATAGTACCTACCTTTTAACCTGACATCTGCTGGTTGTACAGCAACCGATCACCTTTTCTTTTTATTCACGGGTACTCTGAATGCCAGCAAATTGCACATGGAATCATGGACTCCACCATACCAATGTAAAGAATGTCCATAAGGAATGTTGATTTTCATTTGTTGAGTATTTTTATGTTTGATCCTTATATTGTTTGAGGCCATAATTATCATAACTTGTGTGTATGTTTATATGATGCTTTATGAAGTGCATGTTTGTGCCACATTCTGAGCACATTCATATCCTTACAGGAAACGTCTTGTAATGGGCCATGAAACATAACAGCTTATGCTGAATGGCTAAAGGGAACTGGCAACTTTACATGACTAATGGCAGGTTTATTTTGTCACACCCCATGCTCATTTTTAGAACCTGTTCATCAAAATTGTTATACGCACTCCAACATTTGGTATGGGCTTGCTCAAATGGCTACATTCATGATTATATTTCACCTATATATTTTGGCTTATGGTGCATGCTAGGAATGCCTAGTCTGTATTTCCAATAGAACTTGTTAAACCTATGGTATTTGAGCCAGTGTCACAAGCTATTTTGTAACTTTTGTGACCAAACAACTACCAGTACCCAGACTTTTCTATAGTGTGGCCTACCCAACAGACACATCCCTGACAGGCCAGGGAAAAAAATTGACCCTGTTAACCATATTAGATATGAATGGGCCTGGTCTTTGA
The DNA here is from genome assembly GCA_024605025.1 of Megaceryle maxima. NCBI lineage: Eukaryota > Metazoa > Chordata > Aves > Coraciiformes > Cerylidae > Megaceryle > Megaceryle maxima. The sequence goes on from JANHGN010002224.1 coordinate 10,039, forward strand.
AACAACTATTTAACCCTGACCATCCTCTGCCTCTAATGTCCCTGATGAGATGACAACTGGGTGGGAGGTTGGTGGTAAGAGTTGCATGTATAACCAAGTTGAAGTCCCTGCAGGGGAAACCTTATATTGGAACCCTCAAAAATATAGAAGCACTGCTCTGAACTATAATGTGTCTCTGTTAAAGTGTTCCTGAATATTATACTGCTATACTAGAGCAGGTGACCCCTTAGAAACTTGATATATTCCAGAACTGAGAATGTTCATTCAAGACATGTGCACTTGTTAAGGTTACCCCAACTATGGCTATGGGAATCAGGATAACTGGTGTGATGGCTCTTTTCAAGACCCCAAAATAGCACTCTTCTCTGGCATCCCGGTCACACATGGCCCAGATCGATGGAAGATCGATCCAGCCTACAAGGGAAACAACAGTAAATACACTGAGATGACCCTTTTGATTGTTTCCAGGGTATATATTCAGCCTTGTGCAGGAGGGTATAGGCATGTTCAAATGGGAAATGGTATTCTCGGTTAAACATGTATGAAATCTCTGGGTTATGATGTTCTGTTGGCTTCCCCTCTATGCTCCCCTTTAGGATGTTTAATTTCACATCTCACCACAATAGAGCACAGAGAAATCTTGATAACCCGGCACATGTAAGGGAAGGGATTGCAGGAGCACGAATACCCAATTATTATACATTTGGACAAACATTTGCATTAAAAATGGAAGCACTTTTGGCACCAAGCATGATTATTGAAAAACACCAATATGTCTTAGAAAACTGTAGAGGAATTCCTTGTGGAACAAGGAATATGGTGGCTTTTGAGGGATTGGACAACCCCATGCTAGGTCTGGCT
>JANHGN010002226.1:0-35519 GCA_024605025.1 Megaceryle maxima
GCGGGGGTTCCTGCTCCGCTGCGTGCTTTAAAGTTTATAAATGTCTTGCCCGGCATCTTTAGATCTAAAATTTGTTATTTTTTTTTTTTTTTTTTTTTTTTTTTTTTTTTTTTTTTTAATATTTCCTGCGACTTAAATTTAACTTGCCAGAAACTGTCAGCAAAGTATCCTGGTGCAGCACATAATTTTTTTTTAGACAGACTGTTAGGCCAAATCTTCATTAAAACTTTATATTTCAAGCTGTTCATATAGATTTATTTTCTGAGCTGATATTGAATGCTGATACCCAAATAATATCCTGTAAGCACAACATTTTGTACAGATTTGGCTGATGACAATTGATACAGTTGCTCAAAATGGATTTTCTCTCCACATAATGTTAAATAATTTTAAATGTTAAATTGTCATACTGCATAATTTTTCAGCACTGTTCAAACAAAAATAGTCGTTGTGTTCCAGTGCCTCAAATGGACACAAATGAAAACCTATTTTGATGTTTTGACCTATTAAGGCTTGATAATCATCTTATATGCTACAACAACTTGCTGCCCCTGCAGCAAGTACACATCTCAAATTTTATTTTCGCTGAAGAGCCAAGTATTAAACCACAGACCTGGGTTTTTTTATTACTTCTGTGAGTTGCTGGAGGTAGAGGATAATTTGTCAAGATAGGACTTGTACAAATGAGATACAGATACATCATTTCTCATTGGCTAAAAGCAGGTTATGCAGTGACAGACTAAATTGTCAGCTGCATTAATCTTTAGATGAAACACAGTTGTCAAAAATGATTAATTAACCCTGTTGTCCATAACTGCTGCTTTAAGTATTGGACCAGGCACCTTGGAATGGGGGCTAAAATTCAGGAATGCCAATATATAATGTTTCTCCTCTGTCTTAGAGCACTGAAGCATTTGAAGACTATGTGGTATGTCTGAGCATGCAGAGCCATGCAGCTTTATTAGTGTTTCTCTTCACTGTAGTTCCCTGGTTATGCCCCTGTGAGAATGCTTTTTGGAAGAGAGGGAGGAAAAAGGTTGAAAGGACAGAGGGTAACTCAGCTGGTGCTTTCCACTAACTGATGTAACTGTTTTAGTGTTCCTTTAACAAACTTTTATGTGATAATTCTTGTATATTTACAGTCTGCCCCTCTGTGCCTTCAATCTATCATCAGTTATGTGATAATTATTGTACCATAGGTGACAGGTTACAGTCCTGCTTGTTTCTGAGGGAAATAAAATATTTATTGTGATCTTTGTCTCCTTCATCTTTGATATCCTCTGAACTTGGTCTTGAAACCATCATATTTCCACCATTGTGTTTAAGCTTACCATCACTTTTTATGTGACTTTCTTGGAGACCTAATATCTTCTCTCCACAAACTCTTTTTTTTTTTCCTTTGGTAGTAGGTTTCAGACGTGATAATTCTCGAAATAATTTTTCTATACAAAGGGTGTTTTATGTAATAGAGCTACTGAGTGTCAAAAGCTGTTGGTGATCTTATCTTTCTGACACAGATATTATTAAAGCTTTAGGAGGAGGTGGAGTTATTTATTGGATTGTCTTATAGAGCTTTAAAAATAAACAAGCCTGTGGTCTTTCTGCTCATCTCCATCATGGCTGCAGTGGCACATCTACTAAATTTTGAAGTTCTTGCAATTCTGAAGTTGTATTCAGAATCATTCAGGTTAAAATGTGAAACTGGATCATCCTGATGATTTCTTGATTAAAACTGAATTAAAAAAAAAAATAGAATCAGTTAATCCCGATGTGTGTTGAAACTACTCTTTATACGGTAATCCAAGCTTTCACTTTTATTCTTTTATGCCAGCACAGGTCTGATAATATTAGGGACTTGTTGACATTGCAGAGGGGTACTTAAATCCAAGCTGATGCAAGTTTCATTACAAACCCTATTCATGGAAACATGTTTAAGTCATACTGGGCAAGAATTTAATGCTGGTCTAAACAGCCTTACAGGATACTGTTTGATTGTATGCTGGAAGAGTACCAGTGGAGTACCACTGTGTTTTCCTATTGTATATATGTTATACATTAGGCCTCAAGCAACCATCTGGTTACCTTTTCCGACCACTTTTTTTTTTTTTTTTTTTTTTTTTTTTTTTTTAAATGTATTTGTGACAACAGCTTTGAGGATTTTAATAATGTGAGGGCACAACTAATATGTGGCTTAGCTGGAGAAGAGGCAGTGGCACACTTCTTGAATTTATATGCATTGTAAGACATGTCAGGCAACAGTAAATTATCTAATTTTTCCAGTGAAATAATCCTACTATGCATTCTTCATTTGCTTATACGTGCCTGCCTGTCAGGAGAGTGAGTGTAGGAGGAAAGGGAAAAGAGGGCTGTGATCTTTCTGCAGGCATATTTTATTACTAATACAGGCTTCATTACTTTGCACTTTAAATGAGTAAGTTTTGCATAAAAATGCTGCTGACCAAAATACGAAGCAAACAACTTTGTGGGGAAAGAGTATTTTGCTCTCTGTGAGATTTAAAATGCATACTGAGTAGTATATATATATTTATTTTTTTTTTCCTATAGTGTATCTTTTTTGATGTTAGCTATTATGTATGTGCAAAGTAGAAACTACCTGGGTTTTGGGGTCAATGCGGACAGAAACACTCAGCTGTTGTCTCTGTTCTGTCTTGAGCTAGACTGTCTTCCTAAAAAGTCTTTTGGACATGTCTGTTCAGTGCCTTCCCCTCCCCTCATTGTGGTGCTAAATTATATTTTAAATTAAAATTATATTTAAAGCCAAGCTGAATAAATAAAAAAATTAATACTTCATTTAGGGATGAAATTCTTTACTATTTTCTCCACTTGGTTACAGATTGTATCATGAAGGTCCAGGAGGTAGCAAAAGAAGTTTGTAGAGAAGGCAACTGCTGTTTCTGCACAGCTGTAACTTTGTTTAAGGCAGAGAGAAAAATAGTGGCAGGACCATCAGAACCAGGACAAGCAGATGTTGCACACATATGGCAACTACTCTTTCCTGAGGTATTCATGTATTTACATTTCTGCTTTGTTTGGCTTTTTTTTTTTTTTTTTTTTTTTTTTTTTTTTTTTATGAAGATACCTTGCTGCTATGTCTCTCTGTCCTCCAAGTGATGCTTTATTCAGAGTTCCTGGAGGTATTAAAAGAAGGTATAGATGAGGCACTTCAGGACATGCTCTAGTGGGATGGCAAGGTGTGGTTGGTTGGTTTGTTTGTTTTTGGTTTTGTTTTTTTTCTTGGTTAATGGTTCGATGCAGTGATCTTAGGAGTCTTTTCCAATGGTGACAATTCTGTGATTTTTGATGTTCCAGACAATGAATCTTTTTATAAAATCTATTTTTTTCTGCTATAATCTTACTGAATGGGAGATCCCAGAACTTTGTTCATAAAGAAAATACAGTAGGCAGAAGGGCGTGAGCCTTTCTAAGAAAGAAAAGCTATCTGAACGGGAAGTTGAGCTGTTGTACACCAGCTTGTATGTAGTTGCTGAAAAGAAATACATAAGGGAGAAAAAGAACTGAGAATGAGCACAAGAACTAAAGATGAATCTAAAATGTGGATACAAAGCTACGGGGAGTAAATTGTTCTAAGCCTGTAAAAGACTGTCTTGGACTATCAAATGCCAGTGTGTGAGGAAGGCAGAGAGTCTTGAACTTCTTCTGGAGAGAGACTGAGTTTTTATGGACTGAATCACAGATTTATTTTTTTTTTCCCTGGCTCAAAATATTTGTTCCTTCAGAAGATGTTTTGAAGGACGGTAAATACCATTTAGTTTGGCTTGTTTGGAAGAGACATATCTGGGCAAAGGCAGTGGAAGAGACTTGCACCTTGGCTGTGTCAGCATGGTCTAAGCAAGAGCCAAGGAATGAATCAGAAACTCATGGAGGAGGTGATGGGGTGAGACAGAGGTGGGATTGATGCAGGATTACATTATAGAAGAGATACTGATCTGTAATCCTGCACTTCAGAAGCATGTGATTCTGATTGCTGTGGGAGGTGAATGGAAGTCACTGAGGGTTTTAAGCAGGCATGTTTCATTTAAATGATAAAAAGAATAAACCACTTTTACTCAGCACTGTAGCTCTAAATATAACAGCTGCTCATTTCCTGCATATTGTTTCTTTCATGAGTGATTTAGGAGAGCGTGTAGGCTGCCAAAGCCACATGTGATCAAGGTGCTAAAAACTAATTAAGATAGAAAGGCCCACTTATGCCAATGGACTGTGCAAGGTGCATTCTCTTACAGATCAAGGGTAAGATTAGAGAAAGGGCCAAAAGGTGAGGTGCCAAGGCAAATGAATAAGAATATCAGGGCAAATAAGATTTTATGGACATGTAAGTAAAAATAAATCTGTCATGCCTACAGAGAAGACTCTCTTAAAGTGAGGTGGCTGAAACAGTATAAAAATGTTCTATTCTCTAGCTGGCTATTCCTTCTAGTTTTCAGCTCACATTTTAGTGAATTGGTACAATGTCACTAGTATTCTGAGCATTAGAGAGACTCTCTCAAGGATTTTTTTGGTGCTGGTATGTTGCTGGTGTTGGTGTCAGGTAATATAAGCAAAATTCAAACTTTCCATATGTTTTGGAATTCTATTTACGAGTTATGTATAGCTCCTAAAAACCTCCTATAATTCTTTGAGTGGTCCAGAAATAACCATATCAAAGGCTTTTGGAAGTCACGTTAGTTATAGTCCCTCCTAAATTGTCACATGATGAGCAATAAATAGATCAAAAATCCCTAGGGAGCACAGGAGCAAATAGGAATAAGTAGTTGGTTTTCACTGTATCAAAATGGTTGTAATGTGTCACAAGCTTCCAAAGAAGGGCAGATTTGCTGTAGTATTGAAAAGTAGGTAGCAGAGGATGTAGGTGATAAACTGGTTTAAGGATTTTTTTTTTTTTTTTGAAGACCAGACAAAAATAGAACATTTCCCTGCTTTCTAGCTAAGCTAGATGTTGGGCTAGCATGATTGCAGAACAAATTTAATGTTGGGAAGTGTAAAGTAATTCATGAAAAGAAAAATTTGGATTACTCCTACGTATTGCTATGTTTTACATTAACAGCTTTCCCTAGAATAGAATAACATCCTGTAGTCACCTTAGAAAAAAATCTGCTCATTGTGAAATAGTGGCTTCAAAAAGTAGTGTAAAAAAAAAAAAAAAAAAGGCACAGCAGCATCTGTATGGCATTGTAGAAATCTGTGTTCTCACCTCTAACACTCTGCTGGGTGGTCTAAAATATGACAGGAATAGCATGCTTTGAGGAAAGGATAAAAGCTGTTAGACATGGAAAAGCTATCATTTAAAAGAAGAGGAGAATTCAGGCCTTTTTTAGGTTGACTGTGAGATGACTAAAGGAGGACTCTTATTTTTCTGCCCGTATCTATTTGTTTCAGGGTTTCCACATACCCTTTTTTAAGGGTAAGAGAGTGAGTTAGTTATGCTGAAATATAATGAGCTTTTCTTTAGGATGCTTATAGAAAAGTGCACAAAAACATACATGGGCATGCACATTGCTGTTATTACACCTAGGGTAGAGCATCTTGCTGCAAAATGCATGAGAGGAACTGCCTAGGATGCAGAAGGTGAGCAGTGTGCTTTTCTATCTGTGATAGTCATTTTGGAAATAATTACTTGTGAACCTTGGGTTACCATTAGATAGGCTGTTTCAAAGCAGGTATTCTCACCATGTAAGATTTACCTCCCTAATTAGGTGAGAGCATATGAGGTGTAGGTCTGGATTGGGTTCATCTGTTCTTTCTTCCATCCCAGGCTTCCTCTTTCCCGTTTTCTTGGAAGCGGAGAAGACAGAGGAAGCGATGTTGGTGATGGAAGCTGAGCAGTGCTGTGAAGCTTTATTTCAGTAAATACTGGGTTTAACCACACATTGGGGAAGGAAGGGGGACATAACAGATTCTGTCTTGATCCAGCTGCTGAACTGGTTTCCAGTGTGGCTTAGAGTGTAGAGGAGATTCCTTGTTGGTTGCAGCAGAGCTAGACAGAAATAGTTGTAGAAGTTTTGCCATTTCTTCCTCTTTATCTTCTACACCTTTCCTACTCTTAAAAGAACCCTGCATCCTTCACCCACCAACCAGAACCGTAGCTGCCACCATCAAAATCTTTCCCTGTCTCTTTTTCAAGCATGGAAGACCAGGCTTTTGTCCTGTTGCAGCCCTTATATTTATTTACCTGCAAAGCACTAGATGCTGACCATTTTTCTCAAGTGAAGTTTGGTTTTAACTAACTAGAAATGCTGTTCTAAAAGGTAAGATGTATCCTTGTTCTTGAAGTGGAAGTTATTCCTTATGTTTCAAGAAAACATTCTCTTTGGTAGCTGATTTACTCTGAACTGTAGGGTTTCATGAACTCCAACAGTGGATGAAGATAGATGTTCCTAGACTACCTGGGGTGAATAGACTATTGCTTTAATTTAACATATAGTTATCCCTGTATTTTTATTATTAGCATGACTTAAGGTTGGTCTTGGAACTGTTTGGAAGTGCTCAGTTTGTACAACAGAAACAGAAGGGTGTTTGCTTTCTAAAACTAGGGTGGGATGAATGTGCAAATGGCAGGGCATGCAGAAGGAAACTCGAGGGTTTGTTTTTTTTTTTTTTATGCAGTTGACTAGGGAGGGATGCATTGCTTTTTTTTTTTTTTTCCCCTCTTTTTTATTTAATTTAGAAGACAGGTATTTTACCTATCATTTCAACATACATTTATCTGTAAAACTGTAAACTTCTAAGCTAGTCTGTAAAAAAATTTTAACTCTTTTATGGGTCAGCTGGGATTGAGATTCCATTATGAGCAGTATAGAGCAACAAGCTATAAATATGCTGTGGTCCAAAGGAATTTACAGACTTGAATAAACTATTTAAGGGTTTGTGTGGAGAAAGGAAACAGATACAGTGACCAATAAGTAGGTCAGAAGTAATCAGGAGTGAGAACACACTTTGTAGAGTAGGGTTAATGGTTGGACTTGATCCCAAGGGTCTTTTCCAACCTGAATGATACTATGAAGTTTTCTGATTCTAAAACCTGCTGCCTTCATCCTGCCTTGCTAGGATGTGGTTGCCCTTTAACTAGACATTAATGAATAAGAACTTTTGTATGTAAACTGCCTTCTCAAACCAAAGAGCTTGTGCTACTTCTCCAAGTCTGTGATCTTTAAATCATCACGCTGCTAGGCTGTGTTAGAGATTCTTCTCTGTCGAGTCGGATGAAAGCAGCTACTTCATCCCAGCTTTGACCTTTACTGTAGGCATCTGTGTATCTAGTTCTGCGCACATCCATAAAGCTATCTGCGGCAAAACCTGAAAGCCAGCCCTTGCCAACTTAAAGCCCAGAGGTCATTTGCTCATTTTTCTGTGCAAATGAAAGCATGTATGCCTGTTCACCTTTGTAAAATGGAATGTGATTATTATGAGTAAATTAAGCCATTTAAAGAAGAGACTCCATGTTTGACCTCCCTTACCTTGCAAGTAGGTTCAGCAGTATGCTGTTATACATAAGGTGTAATTTCTAGAAACTGAATAAAGGCTTTCTTGAAAATGTTTCTGTTTTCCAGATATGGGTCATGCTTTTAAACTATGAAATGTATGAATTAAACCTTCATCTGAAAAAAATATCAAATGTGAGGCTGGAGAGGTCATTTGCTTTGAGAATTCTGTGCCTACATACCTGAGTTTTCTAAGCATGGCATTTAGATTAAAGTGATTATGAAACTTGGCACTAAGCCTGATGTTTGTGCTTTTATTTTGTGTGTGTCTGGGGGGGGGGGGTTTGTTTTTTTGTTTTGTTTGGCTTTTTTTTTGGTTCTTTGGTTGGTTTTGGTTTTTTTTTTTGAGGAGATATTTCTCTGTGACATTTCTAGGAGAATTTAAATATGGTCTGCTCTAGGAAACTGAATAATAAGTAAAAGATTATATCAATGAAATATAAAACCATAATTGTACTGCTAAAAGCTTGGAGTAATCGAATGTATTTTGAGTCCACTGAAGGGCCATTTATTGCACATTAGATGTTAATTTTTCACACTGAGACTGACAGCACTGAAACAGGCTGCCCAGGGAGATTGTGGAGTCTCCTTCTCTGGAGACTTTCAAAACCCACTGGCACACATTCCTCTGTAACCTGCTCTAGGTGATCCTGCTCTGGCAGGGGGGTTGGACTCAATGATCTTTCAAGGTCCCTTCCAACCCCAAACATTCTTTGATTCTGGGAGTAATCTTGACACAATTTTTGTATTAAGAGAAGCACCATACATATAAAGCATTTCTACTTCATGTTGTTTCTATTGTCCTTAGTTCCTGGGTTCATATTACTATAAAACTTGATACTAGGGATGCATCTTCTGTATGAGAGAATGCGATAATAGAGAAAATACTTCTATCATTGTCATCTTTGGTGTGAACTAACTCAGTGTATCTGTCAGTGGGGTCTGAGACTGAGGATGGTCTGGTACTTGAAGGTGGGAGATGTTACGGGTAAATCCTACAGATGAAGCACATTAGCTAAAATGATCAGGTGATACAGCTATTCTTTATTTGGGTCAGCCTTTACAGAAAGATCCAGGACCACATAGTGGGAGTTGTATTATCCTGACTACTTAATATTTTCAGCTTCTTTTAATCCTTCTTGCAGTGGAGTTTTGTACATTATTTGACTGGCCAGCACTTTAGCTCCCATAAATAAAGAATGAATTGCTGAGTGACAAAGTATCAGCATCAAGTGGCTTTGTTCAGACTCTAGTTAGTCTTGTTCAAATTATTCTGTCCCTAAGAAAATATAAAGGTATTTTTATGTAGGTGTATAATCTTTTAAGCACTGAATTACAGTATGATGAAGGATTTTGAGCTTTCATTTTAGATTACTTACGGTACATATACTTAAATTCAGTGACCAAATTAAAAACTCTGTTCCTATGAAATAGTCTACATTTTTTCTTTACTGAAAGAAAAATAAAAAATTCTGTCTAAAATAGTTTTAGGTTCAAGAATGTTTCACTTCAAGTGAGACAATATTTCATTTTTAGATCTAGTATCTTTTTAACAGAAGAAGAGGATATGAAAGGCTAAGCTCATGGCTGTTAGAAATAACCATTTAAATAGGAAATCAAACTGTATGTCTTGTGTGGAGACTTAAGCCAAAATATGCTGTTACATGGTGTTTAGGGCACTGTTCTGGTAGAGAAGATGTAGAGGAACCCTCAAGTCAAGCACAACTGTATGGTTCTCCTTTGTAAACCAGATGGACACCATTAGATATGGTGTATTAGTTGAATCTATAACCTTTCTGTTACTTTGTTTGCTTCATGAATTTTTTTTCAGTGTTTCTGCACTTCAGCAACCTCCAGCTGCAAACCAAATCCCTCCCAAAACTTTCACACCTATCCCCTTCAAAAAAAATCAACAAAAGAACCCACCTCTACCCCAGATTCTTTAATTAATGAGTAGCTTTTTCAGAGTTATCTTCTAAAGTGGTGTCCAAGTTTTGAACAAATCAGTTACTTCCTATAAATGACTTCTCACTAACTGGGCCTTTAAGTACAGATTACAGTGCTGTTTAAAAAGCAGGTATGTAAACCAGTCACTTTTTCTTTACACTCCATTTTAATCTTTGATACTGCTTTCCAGGTTAGGAGCTTCTTAGTATTTTGTAGATTGTGTCAGTTATTCAAAATATTACATTATCATAATCATTTGCCTCTTTTCAACTGCATTGATCGCTCTACTGATTGCACCTAAAACTAAGGGAATGTGAAGAAATATGACTATCTTGATTAGCAGTCCGATTCCTTTCTCTGGTACTATAAAACTGCCACCTGCACCTTATTTTTAATTGGATGGGGCTCATTAAGCTAAAGGATAAATTGATACATCCAAGTCTTCACTGTGCAATAGGCTGTGAAGTCAAGGATGTTAAGATACCTTTGTATATTTTGTAGACTACGTGGTGTCATGTTTTAAACTTGTAGCTTGTGCACGTCTTTGAATCTAGTGTAGCATTTTAGTTGTGTGTTTTAACACTGGAACAGTGTACTTAACTTACACATGTTGTTTGTATAGAAATTCTAGCACACTTGAATTTTCCAGAACTGGAACTTCTATGCTGTATTTCTTAAATGCAACTATTTGTATCTATTTTAGTGGTTTTGTATGCACTCTCACAAATAACATAAAGCAAATGCAGTGCTGAACAATGTCACTAGAACTTGGACTACTTAAGTTACAAACCAAAGTTTTGATTATGACACAGATACGTGTAGATGAAACTACTACTAATAATAAGATAATTTGGATGCTCTTTGACTTTTTTTTTCTTTTTTTTTTTTTTTTTTTTTTTAAATTTCTTCCTTCTTATGCCATGATGGTAAAAACAGCAAGTAGTTTAGTTTGCTGAAATGGTTATTTAAACCTTAGAAACAGAGGCTACACCTTGCTGTATTTCCTCTAGCTTTGTTTTATGACAGGCATTCACATAACTGCTGCTCTTTGAAACTGATTTCATTTTAATATCATAACTGAAAATATGGAATATCTGCAATTACCAAAAATGCAACTTTCTCTCCTGTGTGCTTCTGTGTTGCATTGTGTGAGAATCCAAACAGTACATCTGCCTTCCTAGGTTAGTCTTTTCCCTCATGTTACAGATTTGGTTTCATTCACCTCTGTGATAAGGAATGAAATTTTTCTATTTTAGGCAGCACATTATTCAGTTCTCTTGGCATACACTGCTTTGAGTTGTATTGGCCTATTTGCTTGCAAAGTACTTTCATGTTCTGAGAAATTTTGGGTTTGTTTATGCTGTGGGATCTGTTCTCCAAACTGGCAATACATTATTTTTTTTATTGGCATTATACTGATCTGACTGCATTGTTGGTGGCTATCAATATGAATTTGGGCAAGAATTCATGACAGAAATCTTAAAGAATTTCCAGGAAATTTACAAATACTGAAGATTAAAATATTGCCTAAAGCATCTTCATACTGCAGGTAGCACAGTATATTCTGGGTAGGAGAATCTATCAGTACAAGGAGGAGTGCAAATATGAGATGATAGAATGGATTGATGTAAAATTACTGAATTGAATAGATTAAAATCAGTAGTCAGAAAGCTTTAATCAATTTTAATTTTATTTGCATTGAACTTTTTAAAAGCAGGTCCACTTAAAACAGGTTGAAGGGAATGACCACTCAATTTTTAATATTTCCAAGTGTGGAGATTCTGCATCTTTTATGGGCAACCTGTTCCAGGGCTTAACCACTCTCATGGTTTAAAAAAAAAACAAAAAACAACACAACCTGATATAAAAATGACAAAAAAACCAGCCTAACTCCTTCTCTCCAATAAGATTTTCCTGTGTTCCTACTTTGCTCTTGTCCTACTGCTATACATCTTCAAGAACAGTGTAGCTTCTTCTACCCCCGCACTGGCTAGCTGTGGGCAGTAGTAAGATCTCCCCTTTGTCTTCTATTTTATGGCTATATGAATTCAGTTTTCTTAACTTCTCCTTATAATATCACATGGTCTAGACCTCTGATCATCTTGGTGGCTCTTTCAACCCTCCATTCTCAACTAGCAGGACAGTTACTAAAAACTTATGGGTTGCATAAAGTGGTACAAATGTGTGGGAGCAAGGGGCTCTGTGGAGTGAGACACTGAACTTTGTGAAGAGCATACTGTGAAGGGATGCCCATTAGATCACCTAGCAGCCTTTTGGTATGATGAACTCCCTTGTCTGGTGTGGAGGCACTCCAGGGTATTTTCTCTGACCAGCTTATTCTAGATAGTCCACAAGGAGGTTTTAATGTTTGATATGCAGTGTACTAATTTGAGGATGCTTGGCACTACATAGTGTTATGTTTTGATTTAGCAGAGAGATGGAGCAGTATACTGAAGTCACAACACGAGGACGATATAACAATTGCAATATACATTTGGATCACCAGGCAAAAGTGATTCTCATTACCAGTCTCTATATGCCCGCTGTCAGGATGTTGGACATCCCCAGTTCACCAGGAAGGAATATGTGGGCTAAAGCCAGCTTAAGCCTGTTGCTTTCTTCAGAGCTTCTTCTGTTGGTTGTTCAGCTTTTATATTTTATGTTGGACTGAGCCACGTATGTGCCTCTCCCCACACTGGTCTGGCTAGCTGGGGAAGACATGGCACTCTACTAATTATCTCAAAGACTGTTTACGCAACCTGCTGACTCACTGGTACAGCCATGTATCTAAAACAAATGTTACCTCCCAGTAGCACTTCCTGAACCCAGTTCAGGTTTCTTCACTCCACTTGGTGCTCATTCCTTGCATTTCTTCCCTGAGTTCGTTGCCCTTGCCCACCTCTCTGAGCCTTCTTCCATTATAAGGTTTGTTGGTGAGTCACACAGGCTGTATCTCCCCGAGACCATTGTAAACATGTTCCTTGTGAACTGATGGATCACACAACTGGGGACATGTCTGCCTGCACCTGCTACTGCTCACCTCAGAGCTCAATAAGTCTGTGTTTTGGTCACATGAGGTAAACATGTCCAGCTGTACAAGGGTGAACAGAGCCATGATCCTGTTTGGAAACAAAGCGGGACAAAAGCTGCAGGTGACAACAGTACCCTCAGCATACTCCTGGCATGTGTCTGAAAGGCCACAAGAGAGGGCACCAGCTGCAGACGATGAATTGATGTAGTTAACTCAAGATCTCAGTTAATTTGAAGGGTTTGAATCTACTCCAGTGAAAACATGCATTGGGCCCTAAGTTGATCCCTCCTGACTATGCAGAAGACCCTGCAGGTAGATGTTAAAATAAACACTTGTGTGTGGTCACAGTCCCTTTTGTCTCAGTGAGGTCGGAGAGGTGTACTTAGTGCATCAGGTGCACACAGCTTGGGGAAGAGAAGTAGCACCCCAGGAGAAACAGGAGGTATTCAACAGTTTGTAAGGGTTAAATGATCTTCTCTAGGAAATGTAACTGTCCTTCCAAGATTAATCACCATGACAAAAAAAGTGAATACATTGTTTCTTATTTGCCATCTGTAATAATAATCCGTTTGATTTCTTTGATTATAAAAACAACCACCACTGTGATGAGATGTTTTCATAGAATAAGCAATTGGAGATGATTTTTCTTTTCCCCTCTGCATTTCTTGCAGTACAAAGCAGTATACGTATGATTTTTTGATCTTTAAAGAAAAGTTAGGATACCCTCTACTGGCTATTTTGGAAATGGATCTGAGCTATAGCCGACCACTTCGGAGTCAGCAAGTCAGCAGCAAATAAATGTAGTCTGTACTGTAGTTTTAATATAGTTGGGGTTTTTTAATTTTTTTGTTGTTGTTGGGTTTTTTTTGTTTGTTTGTTTGTTTTTTTAATGGGTTTGAGAGAATTTTGGAAGTTCCACCACTCCTCCATATAGTTTTGTCCCTGGCTTGAGGAGAGTAAATCTGCCTGTGAGAAAACTGTATTTTTAAACACAGGTTCATAAAGCTTCTAGGCTAACAGGTCTATAGGTACAAGCAGAAATAGCTAGATGTTATCACAGCTCTTGTTGCCTAGTAACCAAAGTCTGATGTATAATTTCACTGGGATAAATTTGATGCAATTTGCCTTTTCTTTTTTAGTAGCAGAATACACAAATATATTCAGATGGAAGCGTTTTATTGTCTGATAACAAAAATGTATTGAAAATTGTAACTTTGCAAACTCAGTTACAGTGCAAACTCAGTAATTTAAAAACTGATGTACATTTCCAATAATGAAGTGTGATCTTCTAGTTCTTGTAACATTGCTTTACTCCTCACCTGAGTGAGCATCTCAGTGTGACTGTGCATACAAACTTAAATTCTTTTTTGCTTACCATTCTCAAATTTCACCTTTCCATTTTGTTTATTGCTTGATGATAATTTTACATATTTTTTTACTAAATCCATTTAAGCAGTCAAGGATTGCTCTGGGTTATTTGTGCAACTATACTGATAACATGCCTAAAATTATCCAGGGCTGGGCTAATCATAACTGATAACTAATCATACTGTAGTTCTTGTAATAGAAATTGTATTAGTACTATAATCCTCACATTTTAATAAACATGCTAAAATAAAATTAATTCACTGTACTGTTTTAACCTTGTCATTTAAGCTTACTAAACTGTTTTTGAATTGTCTTTGTCACACTTATACCTGTTATGTACAGATCTCCATCTATTTTGTTAAGACTTATTTTGATATCTTAAGGATTATCTAAGATTTTAACTAGTTTAGTTATTTTGCTTAGCAGCAGTCTATCTCAGTGCAGTCACGTTTGTTTTGTTGTGTTTTTTTTTTTTTTTCTCTTTTATTAACCGTTGATCTCCAAAGCAAACTTTTGCTAAATATTATGGTCCTTCCTTTTTGCTGTCTACTTCGATAGCCAAATTTGGAAAACAGACTATAGTGGATTATTGCTTCAAATGAGGGATTAATATCTCAAGGAACAGAAAGGTGGTTTTCTCACAGGCTTCATATTATGACATACTTTAAGGGAGAGGAACAGCCATAAAAAGTCAAAGTAGGAACAAAAAATTGAGTTTAAAGTAGGCATTAGCTTCATGAAGTTGTATTATCCGGAGTCCTTTGTGTTGTAGTTTGGTTCACAATTATTAATTTTATTTCAAGAGAAAAAGGTCTTATTCTTCCAGTTTTCTTCTTCTGACTCTCCCTAATTGTAATTTTAATTCTCCCTGAGTAATTATTTCAATGAAAAGCAAGTGTTAACAAGAGTAGTGCAGCCATTGTCTTTAGTGTGGTTTTTGCTTGCTTGTTATTGATGCAGCCCTGTAGTATGTCTTCTCTATATGTAAGTGAATAGTTGCAACATTTCTATGTTAAAACTTTGCCTGTTGTCATTCACTGAAGTTGCAAGCTAATATTAGTTTCACACCTGAATGTTCTAAAATAGAAGCCTCATTAAAATAGCTGCTAAAGGCACAGAAAATGAAAATATTATGAAGAAATTCTAGATAGCAGTATGGAATTTTTCCTCAAAGGCACAATTATAACTCACCTAAATCTCATGCTTAAGTTTTAGTGGGTAAATAAAGTGTATGTTATGTAGCTTTTAAAATTCTTTACTTTTTACTTGCTTTGTGAAAGTTGAAGGACAAATGTTGTTTACACTAATTCCTTACTGATATGGATTTTTAATGAGTTATAGAATATTATATATGCTCAGGCTTTTAAATGCCTCTGAATTGTCATTTCTCCAAGATCACAGACTTCTTTGTAAGCTGAATTGAGTCCTTATGGAATTAATTGCATAAAGATGCCTATTATTGATGCTAAAATTGGCACAGTGTCTGGTGCTTGCCTGTAAACAAGTTTTATATATTCTATCACAGTCTAGAAAACTTTGATTTAAAGAAATATCTAACACTGAAGATTTGGAAATGAGATGTAGTTATGGAGTGTTGGGAACAGTAAGAGGGGAACTTGTGAATGAATGTTGGGAAGAAGTTTTACATGAAGTGTGAGAATTAGAATCTGTGGAATGACTTTTTTCCAGTGAACATGGTGATAGAGATATTTCTTTTTACTTGAAATCATAAATGGTATTTGCAGGGAGGTAGAATCATGTTCATGTTGGATTTTAAGTTCTTCAGTTGCATAATGCTGAAATTTTTCTCTATCTGAATCTAAATTTATAAAGGATTATTTTGTTTTCTTTATTAATATTGATTTTTAATATTAATATTTATTAATTTCTTTGTAAGATCAGAATTGGGATGTTAACCACCAGTTGCTTACAGGTACTGCTCCCAGCTGCTGGTCTCTTGCAACTGCAGGATGTGAAAAGGACTTGCTGTGAATTTTTGGAATCCCAGCTTCATCCTATCAACTGCTTGGGGATTCGTGCTTTTGCTGACATGCACGCATGCACAGATCTCTTGAACAAGGCCAACACGTATGCAGGCAAGTATCACTGGTATAGCATATAGCTCGATATTTGTGTGTGGGTACACACATATAGGTTCCACACCTTACCCAACCCCACCCAGAGGAAAGCCAGTTTATGTCCAGGATATTGCAGACATGTATCTTCTGACGAAGAGTGCATTTAATATGAATGCCTTTAAGAAAAATAAAGTATCCTGTCTGGAACACAGTTTTAATGCACAAAGGGGCAGCATCTTGATGGCTTATCAGGGCCATACAGGGTCCAAGCAATTTGTCACCCCAAAAGAAGCTAGCTTGCTAATTAAAATTTTGCACTGTCATTTAGGGGACAAAATCAGGAAAGGAAAATTAAAATTCTGGCAAGTGCCACAAGCTAAAGTCTGTAGGAACCACACAGTGGAAGAAAGAAGACAGGGGCATGGAGGAGGATAGGGCTATCTGTACACTGACAAAGAAGTGAGAAACATACCATGAGTATTGAGTTATCCACTTATCTTCTGAAAAATCTTACTCATCTAGCCCAAGACTTGAAATTTCCTACTACTAAGGGTACCTGTAGTCTCATTCTTCTACTTTGACATAAAGTAACTGTATAGCATAGCCAGCAAAGTTCCACTTTCCATGTAAATCACAGACTTTTTTTTTTTTTTTTTTTTTTTCCTGGGGAGGGGGAAAAAAGCGCTTATGTAACTCTTAGTTTTATTACTAAAAGGACATTGTCATGGTCATCGTAAAGACTGCATTATTCACATTTGTAAGAGGGCTGGCTTGTGTCAAGTCTTGACATTTTTGAAAGTTAGGTTCTTGTTTTGCTCGCCATTGTAAATGAAAAAGTAGTTCTGACTCTGTGGTAAACGGTAGTGTGGTACAGGGGCAGCAAGGGAGAACAGGTATTTCCTGTTTCTTGATGCTGGTGAAGCCCTAGGTGGAAATACGTTGAACCCAACTTCAAGATAGATATAACCAGGCTGAAGTGTATCCAAGGAAGTCTAATGTTAATGTACTGAGAAAACAGGCTGACGTATGACAAAGACTGTGAGAGAAGAGAGTACTTTCAATCAAGGAACTAAAAGGCTATGTGGCTGAAGAGTGCAAATGTTCTTGTGTATTGTAAAAACAACTAAGTCAGCTTAACTTGTGAGGTATTTTTAAAATAATCTAATTATAAAAATAACACAGATCAGGCAAGCTTTCTGTGGAAGCTACAGGCTCTCCACTGCTAGGCAGCTGTAAAAAAAAGCAGATTAGACTAACTTCTCATTTTGGTTTATCTAAATCACATTTATGTGCAAAACTAGATTATTTCAAATTCATTCCAGCTTGCATTTCTATGATTCTATGAAGGATAAAATACTTCCCCCCCCCCTTTTATATTCCAGATACATTTTCTGCTGTTTGAAAGTTACATATGTGTAGTTTCAGAGAGTTTATTACTAAATTGGTCATTTTTAACATAATGGCTTAAAACTTTGTTTGACTGCTCTTGATGTCAATAAAGGTTGTAAAATGTAAAACTAAAAAGTAAACAAACCATTGTGTAATCTTACTAATTACTAGCATGACACTGTCACCAAAATTTAAGGCTTTTAATTTAGGTAAGTAGCAATAATCTTAGTGTTCTGTATGTAGAGTGCCTTAGGGTCTTGATGTTTGAGTCAGAGGTTGAGAGTAACTCTTGTGTATGCCTCCTTACATGCAGCTTGCACTGTCTGCCCAGTCACAGATCTTTTCCTGTCTTTTCCGTGTTTCTTGGATGTTTCATTTCTGCTTCAAGGTTCAGCAAAACTAAACTGCTTTCCATCTAAATAGCTTTCCCTTCTCCCCATCACTGGTGACTTCAGTGTTCTCCCAGTCATCCAAGTTCATAAACCTGACAACTTTAACGCTCCTTCACTATTTTCTCTCAACGTGCATTCCTCTATTTGTTTCTTCCCTCCCTACAAAATCTGTTCTACATCATATTTCTCTTTTGCTGTAACGTAAATCCATCTCTGATGTAACTTCCTTTCTGTCTGCTAAGGTAATACGACTGCTCTTGCAATACTCCTTTTCCCCCCAGATCAAATTCCTACCTTTCATCCTTGGCTTTTCCAGTTGAGCAGAATTACACTCACTTAACTCTTTTATTTCATATCTCTGTCTAATACATTAGTGCTTGAAACTAACCTTCTCTTTCCTTTGTAATCAAGCCACCTTCCATTTCTGTCACATTCCTCCAGAAAGCACTTTTCCTCGTCTGAGATTCCCTTTTTGGTCATTGTATTCTTGGAGTCCTGCTGGCCTGTACCATGAGCTGCCAGCTCAACTCCTACTGTGTTTTTGCCATATCTGTGTGGTGAATTTTAAAGCAAAGCACACTCTGTTCTTACTCTTGAGATATATATGCTGTGCATAGTCAGGGTGTGAGATATTTCATCACATTGCACTCTGTGCACTGCCCTCCTTAATCCCTAGCACTCCATCAGGCTTAGCATGAGAGGGATATAAAAAAAGAGAATTAAGCCCAAAATACCGATAAGGCTGAAGAAGAAATTAGGAATGCTTGTATTGCTTTTTATAACTTTTCTAAAATGTACAGTGACCAATTAGCATCATTATCAATTAGTACAGAGTTAAACCTGAAGATTTGCCTGAAATAGAGCACTAAGTACTTCAATTCATATGTCTAGGTCCAAACTATAGGCTTCTTATTGCATTGAGTAATTTTAGACCTCATAAAAAGAAGGATTTTCATGAATTCTTTCAGTTTCCTTAATTTCTAGAAAAACTGTTTTCTAGTATAGAGCTGGGTCTTTTTTTACACACTTCTAGGACTTTATAGTATCTCTGTCAATAATGGATGTTTCAGGGGGGGAGGAGACAGGGGGGCACAGGACAAAAACCCCAAACAAAAAAAACCAAACACAAACAACTAACCCCCCCCCAAACAAAACAAAAACACCAACCAAAAAAAACCAAAACCAACCAACCAACCACAAACAAACAAACAAAAAACCCCAGAAATGCAGCAAACTCATATGATTGTGTGTCCATCTACAGAATATATTGGTTGCTGTCTTAAGTGTGATACTGAGGTATGCAAATCAGCCACACTCAGAGGTTTTTAATGTAGTGAGATTGTGTTCAAATTATTTGTAACAATTAAAAAGAAATGCAAAAGCTATTCTAGTTCTTTCTGGAAGTGCTTTGTAGCACATACCTTTACTAAAGTTTTAATGTGTGACTAAATGACTTTGTGACAACCGTATGTAGACTATTATGCAAAAATTTTAAATTAAATATTTTTGTCTTTGAGTAATAGAATGTCAAGTCTGTGAACAGCTATCATAATTTTGACCTTTTATGCAGTAGAAAGCAAGGTGTATATTTGTGAACTAGAGTTGATATTCAGGCATCTAGTGTTTTAGGGAACACCTTCTGATACATCTGTTGCTTAACTTTGAATTTTAAAGTATTTTTTCCAACTTCTATTCTGACTATACCCTAGTAACTTCTCAACTACTTCATTTACTTCTAATCAATCTTTGTTAAATTTATTAGTTGAAGTTAATATTTCTATAAATTACTTTCTAGAAATATAAAATCTAAGACTCTGGCAAGACCCTGAGTGCAATATTTGTTAAATGTGTTTGAGGGCAGAGGTACTATATCCAAATTGTAACCCTACCTGTCAGGGTTATTTGGTTCAGGCATCCTTTGTCGTGCTCAGACAGACTCTGCAAGCAGGATACAGAGAAGTGAAAAAGAGAAGGGAAGCTATTTGTTGGTCCCATCTGGGACTTGCAAGCTACTAGGCTGAGCACTGGCATGCTCAGTTCTCCTGGTAGAAGCACCCAGGGAGGAAGGCTTGGCATTTGCTTCTCCTTGGAACGGGCTGATCATCAGTCTTTCTGGATTTCTGTCTACCAGCTCCCTGATTTTCTTCTGTATGCTTTTATATCTTTTCAGGTCAATGTTTTTCCTCTTGAATTTTCAAGCTGCTTCTTCTTGCCTGTATCCCAGCCACCATCATTTCTTTTCCCGCCCCTGTTTTTATCTCAAATTTATCTTTGTACTTTATCAAGGCTTGCTCTTAAATGTGGAAAAAGTGTTCGTAAAAGCATGAGCCAAGGATACGTGGCTGTACCATTTCACAGTTAGAGACAGCTGAACTCCCAGGAGGTCGTTTCAGGATTAAGGTTTTGGAAACTAGAATGAATACAGAAAGGGATTTTTAGATTGAAAAAGCAGTGAAAATATTTCCCTGCTAAAGAAAATGAAAAGCATATTTGGATGTTTGACAGGACAAGAGGTAATGGTTTTAAACTAGCAAAGGGTAGATTCAGGTTAGCCATTAGGAAAAAGTTCTGTAATAGGAGGGTAATAGATCACTGGAACAGGTTGCCCAGAGAGGGGGTGGAGGCCCCATCACTGGAGACATTCAAGGCCAGGCTTGGTGAGGCTCTGAGCAGCCTGACCTAGCTGAAGACGTCCCCACTTACTGCAGGGGTGTTGGACTAGATGACCTTTAGAGGTCCCTTCCAACCCAATGCATTCTGTGATTCTGTGTTTAACTTCTCCCAGTCTTTATTTTCTTAACTTGCTATTTTATATTTAGGAAGAATAGGCAGGGAGGTACTTCTACAAATAGACTTCTACTATTAGCAGAATAAAAACAAAAGGATGCCAATGTAGATGAGAAGTTATTAGAAAAGCCAACTCTGGAAATTCCTTCCAGTGAAAGTAAAAAACAAACTTTCATTAACATTGGAGCTTCCCAATCCTATGATGGAGTCAATCATCCTCTAGCAGCATGTGAAATTTCTATAAGTTAGGAGAGTCATTTATATGCACCTATGTTGCCTATGGAGCGATTGGAAAAGAGTGGACAATTGATACAGAATACTTTGAATGAGCTTCTGTTGCAATTAAACCTTTTGAGGTGCTACCTGTTCTCATGATGTTCCAGAACACAGCCCTGCTCTGGGGCACTTGCATGGTCAGGGACTACATAGAGCTGAGGCTTCTCATCCTCCTTGTGTCAGGATTCCTATGATGAGTATGTGGCATGAGTGCTGCTTGTCCATCCTCAGTTTTAGTCTGGGATACATCTTATAAGTCTTAGAGGATGTTCACAAAATATTTTTTCCTGGTAACATGGTGCGTTTCATAGTTATGTACAACCCAAAAGTAGATCAGTAAAGCCTTTTAATGAAGAGGGGTATGCCATCTTGGACTAGATAGACGCTTGCTCCATGCTTAAGCCTTTACATATTTCTTAGGTATAATCAAAGAATAATAATGTTCTCCCTGCATAGGCTGCTACAGGATTACCTGTGGAAGAAGTGTCTTTTGAGGACCAACTTTACACAGCAAACTTTTGTTAGGGGATCTTAGCATGTGTTGTGAAGCAGGGATTGATGTGTTGTACTTAACTTTGGGATACAGAGTTACTGATTCTGGTACTCTTGAGTTTAAAAATTTGAGCCCTGATTAGTCTGGGAAGCATGCATGTCTTCTGTAGACTATTCTTTTGTACATTCGTGTGCATGAGATTGGAAGGACATAGCAGAATCATTCTTATGATTCTATTCTGAGTAGCAATGTCTGTTGCTATGCTGCTGTTACCTTGGCTGCTATGAATTTCATGGTGTTCTCAAAAACAGTTATTTAAGCATAAAACTGACAAGTAAATCAGATTTAAAAAATAATAAAAAAAAAATGTTAGTCTGTAATATTTAGCTTCTGATGGTTCTCCAACTGACAGAGCTTGTGTCTATCCTTCAGTAACAAGGCTGGAGTTCCTGCTTGACCAGAACCTTATGTTAGGTAAAGGTAAAGACCTTTTGTCCCAAGCCAAAAAAATCACAGTGTGACACTGTGAACTGAAACAGTAATTTTAAAAACTATTTTTTGTTAAGCATTTTGTTTCTTTCTTTTTGTTTTTGTCGTTGTTCTTGTAAGTGAACTTAAGACTTAGATCTTTCCAAGCTCCCATGCTCTGCATTGCTTGAAACCAAGGGATTATTAGTTCAGAAAGAAGCTACATTTCTGGAAGGTTCCAGCTGGTTTTGTAGCTTTATCACATCAGAAAGATGCAGGTGTACTACATTTAGTTTATAAAACATATCATCATTGGTTTTTTGGAACAGAAATAGTTGTCTTAAACCAGATAAAAGAAACTTATGAGACTGGATAGATTTGATTGTGATATTTTGTTTCACACTCAAATATATATTGGATTACTTTCATGAAATATATAGGGAATATGAGGGCTTTTCTCCTTTTTTTCAGCTGCAGCCTCTGGTACTAATAGCTCTGACAATGTTTTTATATGTGTTAACGTGGCTCTGGGAAGATTTTTGGGAGAAGATTTCTGAAAGTGTACAAAATGTTAAAAAGATTTCTGGAAATGTATATTAAGTGTTATCAGCTGCTGGAACACCTGAGAAAAATGTTAGAAAATGACTGAGGCTTATTAATGCTGGAACAGAAATGTAAGCTGTCTTCAACAATGTCATACATAAACACTGATAACAGCTACTGTCATAAAATAGAAGGGCGAAGATGGATTTACAGGCTTATATTTTTGGCCACCATGATTCACTGAAAGTTTTTGGTGGTGTGGTTTGGTGTTTTTTTTGGTTTTTTGTTTTTTTTTTTTTATTCTCCTCTGAGGGAACTTCAGCAGACCTTTGCTTCTGTACTTGTTTATTCCATTTAGTAAAGGCAGTTGAGCCAGAGAAGGTCAAACTGTAGGTATATAAATAAATGACTGAAACAGTGTTTGTGAATTACTCCACAAATGTTTATAGCATAAAATGTCCTGTGTAGATTTCAGATGTAACTTTCCTTCTGATGTCATTGGAAAATATAGTTAGTGTCAATATCTTTATGGCCTTCATGACTATCTGCCTTCTGGATAGAAGAGGTAGGTTGAGTGCTTACTGCTGCTGTGTGCTGCTATAATACACTTCCAGACTCATAATGGAAAATACCAAAGAATGGTACATTTACAGCTCCTATTATCTTCCCATGCCCTCCACACTGACATGGTTTATTACTTCCAAACATTGTGTTACTCACCCCCTTCATGTTGTTAAGAACTTCCTCTTTGTCCTTTTAGTTTGTCCCTGAAGCTAAAGTCCAATCCTACTGGTACAGGGCAGACAAGGACAGTTTTTTAGCTTTTCAGATACAAACTGTCTCTATCAGTTGCAAAAATGTGAAAATCTGTTTGTCATATGCAATTGGAACAGATATTTTAGAAATGTCCTAAAATGGCAGGGTTGGGGTTTTTTTTAAAGACAGATTTGAGTTTTGATAATAAAGAAGTAGAATTCCACTTGCTTAGCAAGTGGGAATTTAGGAGCCAAGGCTCTGCATCTCCTAAGGCAGCTTGTTTCCAGGCTGGCTGACTCTGGAGCCAGCTGGCTTCAATGTCTGGGTAAAGTGGCAAGAAGTATGGCAGGATTCCAGTACAAATTTGTCAAAGTCCCACACTGTGTGGAAAATTCTGATTTGGAAGAAAAAAAATATAATAATTTTATTCTCTCATTAAAACTTCCAACTGGATAGTTTTATCTGTTTGCTTATCTAGGAGATGTGCATGAAAAAAGTGAATGCAACAAATAAATTATGTAATGCAACAAATAAAAACCAAGCTAATTTGAGATTTTGCAGGGGACAGATGCATGAAGTATTTAATCATGTCATAAATTTAATGATGTTTGATGTTAGTATCTCCAGAGTATCTAAGCTTAACAGGATGTGAGCAATAATATGGGATAATACAAATTCTAAACCAGAAGGCAAAAAATACACACACCCCCCAGTACCATTTTTCTCTTTTTCTATCCTAAAGACAATCTAAGTGGGATTTTTGGAACTCTTAGTATTGAGTCATATTATTTCAAATATGCTGTTATCCTGCTTGTTAAAAGGAAGCAAAAGGTTTGAATTTTATAAGCATTACTTTTATATGTAATAAAATAATGCCTTCTGTCTTAAACACTTGACCAACTTTAGATAAATTACTGGTGGCATATTCAATTGGTGGTGCTGCATTTCCATATTCTTTTTTAGTTTCTTATTATTTTGAATAATAGATTTAGCTGTGATTTCAATTGGCTTCTGCCAAAAGCTTATCTATTAATCAGTTGGTCTTGACAACAAGAGATCTGGTTCTTTAGAGACAAGTTATTTCACTTTACCTTTTTTGGTTTTGATGTCTAAAATTTATATAGCAATCTGCTCTCCTATTTCTCTCTCTCTCTTTTTTTTTTTTTTCTTTCCCCCTGTAATTCATTTGGCTGAGGATTCATTTCCAGGTATTGTTTGAAAACCTGAGCCTGTAGCTGTTGACTGAGTAGTTTGTTTTAATATGTCACCTTTTTTGTTTTGTTTTGTCTTTAACTCTTCTTTATTCTCTTCGCCATATGCCTTGGTTTATGCTCTAAGCACAGAGGCTGACCTCCAGTAACATAGTCTTAGTTTTTGTTCAGGTACTGTTTTTTGGGTTTTGTTTTTTTTTTTTCACATTTTCTTCTACAGTTCTTAGCATGAAAACAGGAGACAGCCTCACATTCATTTTAGTACTTGGAAAATTCTCAGCTTTTACTCTTCTGGTTTAGAGGCTGTTTCTCTTCCTGTTTAAAGTGTGCCATCAATCTAAATCAACTCACATACAAAAAGCCAAGCTTATGAGTCTATAAAATCGACTAATTCTAGTTTTCAAAGTGTGTCCTGTTGGATGTGATACACTGTTGAATCAACTTTCTCAAGGAAAGATGAACATGGCTTCTCAATCTCAGATGTGTTTGAGATTTGGATGAGTATTGCTGCTTCTTTCTTAACTCAGCTTCCGAGTACAGTCAGGCATGATATTTTGTGGCAGTTTCACCCAAAATTTGGAGCTTATCATAAAACCAATTAATGCAAATTACATTTCTTAATTTCTATTTGTCATATGCAAATAGTAAAATTAATCAAATACTTCTTTTGAATAAGTGTACCTCAGAAAATTCTGCTTCAGTTAAAGAAATTGTTTATTTGTAGTCTGAAAAGCAAACAAAGATTTGTAAGGATTGAAAAAGTAGTGGTGGTGTTAAAAAAAAAAAAAAAAATCAGTACTATTACTGCGTGTCCATCATAAGAGAGTGCTGCAGAATTGGAGGGACTTGTAGGATGATGATTGCATGAATGAAGATGCTGGTACGATGAGGGACTGAAAAGGCCAAGGATGGTCTACTGTAAATAGAGATGAAAGCTTAAAAAGGAATGCAGAATAATGAGCGATTTTGAGTAGATGGGTTGCAGCTTTCCCTATCATCGTATTCAGCATTAAAACATGGAGATATTAATTGAAAACTGATTAATAGTAAAGTGGGTGTTAAATTTAAATGACAGCTGCTTTTTTTTTTCTTTTTTTTTTCTTTTTTTTTTTTTTTTTGAGGCTGTGGTATTATTACTATGGGAAGGTGGTAAGAGTTTAACTGGATTCAAAGGGACTGGACCATAGCTCAGCAAAATAACTGTTCAGTACAATATCATCCTTCTGACTACCAATCTAATCTTTCATCATTATAGTGAGACCTTTATGGAACAAGGTTTCATTGTCATACTTTTCATATATATTCTTGGACTTCAGTCTGAAGCAATTTGTACTGCCTGTTTCAAGGAACAGGATGCTTAACTAGATAAAGGAAAAGAATTGTATTGTGTTAGATTTATCTTTTTGTTTTCTCTAATCTTCAGTACTGTGCAAAAAAAAAAAAAGCTGTTATACCCTTCAAAGTTGCCTTGAAAAATTGAGAGTTCTTGATCTGGAATCATTCAAACATAGAAATGTCTGGGTTGGAAGGGACCTCTAGAGGTCATCTACTCCAGCGGCCCCTGCTGAGAGCAGAGACATCCTCAACTAAAGCTTTCAGCATTCTTTAACTTTTTTTAACAGCTTAAGACAGTTTGTCAAGCATGGAGTCTTAACTAGAGTAGTACTAGTGGAGTGATAGAAAATACTTTTAAGAAGTTCTTCATTTTGAATATGTTTGATGGCCTTTTTTATTACTTATCCTAATTTTGAGTGAATTCTTAAATTTCCAGTGACAGCTGGCCCTTCTAACTTCTGTTAGGAATAGCAGAAGAGGGGAAAAATAACATTTAACTGGATGGAGCTACTTCTTAAGCAATCAAATGGCTAAAAAAGCCATTTTAAGGAAGGGTGAGGACAACAGAATAACTGTAGGACAACTTGATAAAGATACATGCTCTTAAGTTGAAAGAAAATGCCTGGTTCAACTAAAACATAGAACTTTGTCATGTGTGTTTGAGGCATTAAAAAAAAATAAAGCAAAATAAAAAAACAAACAAACAAACCCCCCAAAAAAACCCAAAAAACCCAAACAAACAAACAAAAAAACCCTCACCAAATCAGGAAAAACTACATATCTATACACTGTAGAGATTGTGCTATATCATATATTTTGACCTTGAAGCAGCTCTGAGAGATACAACAGGATCCAGACATGTAGTTTGATTTGACCTACATTGGACTGTAAAACTACTTGTCCGTTCTCATGAATCAGCCATTGTTAATCTTGAATTGCAGGTTTAAAATATGTTTGTCAGTGGCACAGAGAGTGTATTCTTTTCTGGAAATATTTTTTTTCTATATTTGTGTGTACAGTTAGCAAAATAAGATTTAAGTAATTGTCAAGGATGAGTGCTTAGCTAAACAATGCTGGAAATATTAAATTGCTATGGTTGCTACTTTAAATACAATGTGTTGTAATATTTCAGTTATTTGTAAGAATTTTTAAATTTGAAAGCTGTTTGTGAGACCAAGCCTTAACCTGTATAAAATGTTTTAAGGTATTCCTTCTCAATATGACAAAATAGCATGTGTATTGACTTATTTTCCTCTATTTTTCCTCTGCTGCTTTAATGATTGTTGTGGGGTGCACTTAGCACTGTATGTCAGAGTACTACTTTTCCTCCAAACAGAACAGCACTTTTCTGATGTCGTACTTAGTGAAGAATACCTCAATCTTGGTGTAGAGCAGGTGTGCAGTCTTATATCCAGTGACAAACTCACAATTGCCTCAGAAGAGAAGGTAAGACCATCTGTGTCTCAGTATTTTTTATTAATTTGTTTATTTATTTATGTTAATCTTTTTGGGTGAGAGAGTGAATTTGCTCTCACTGCTCTCACACTCTTGTTTGGATGTGTTGCTTCCTCAGTGAAATCAGGTGTGTATTCTGCTCCTGTTTAAAGGATTTTTTCCAAAAGTATTGTCAGTCTGATGCTGAAAACTAAGCCCAACTCTTAAAAATCCTAAAATTGTATTAAATCACATAACCCTTTGTTCTTAAAAAAAAAAAAAAAAAAAAAAAAAAAACACCAAAAAACAACACAACCAAAAAAAGTTAAATGAAATTAAATGGATTCCTTGTCATCTTCAAGCAGAACAAATAGAATACGTGCTGTGAGTCACATACACAGGATTTAGTTTACCAAGGGATAGCTAACTCAAACCCAGTAGTCTGAAGAGTAAGTATATGCCATCTAATAACTTTAACAATAGCAGTCTCACAAATGTATTAAAACACTGTATGTGTATGTGAGCTGTGTAGCATAACTGAACAAATGTGGGCTGTAAAGGAGGTGACTAGGTAGCTTGGTACAACCAAACTTGAGTTTAAATGTGTTGGCTCACCTTTTGCTAGATCTCATTCTTTTAAAGCTATTTTTTAAACTTTTGTGATCTTTACTAAGCCTCTAATGGTTTTCAGGTTGTAGATATATTCATTTTTTAATCCATCAATTTAATCTATGTAGGTTTTCCCTTTTCCAAGGAGTACACAGTTGTGCTAACATCTCTGTTCAGATGAGGCTAAATTGTATTCAAGAGCATGTTTGAGTGCTCATTTGCATGGCTAGGTAGCGTGTGTCATGTTAAAACTTTTATTTTTTTAACTTTGAATTGAAGATCTGCATAAACTGCAACTAGCAAAGTCCTGTTGGTGTTCCCGTAATGCCCTCAAGGTCTGATTTAATCACTTTGATTTGTGGTGCTGCTTCTGTGGAGTATAATTAAGTTTTTAATGCTGTGGTTTATGATGAGCTGCTGTGCAATAGAGGAGAAACTAAGGTTGGCATTGCTTCTTCTAGGAAGACTTGGTGATAAGTCATTTGAATGATGAAGTGGCAGGTTGATTTTCCAAAGAAGGAAGAAAAGTATGAGGATTGTAATATCCCTGCTGCCATGTTGTGTTCTGTTATCTAGTTTTACTGGATTTTTCCATCTCAATTAAATTATTGTGTGCATTTTGTCAATGTAGTGCAGCTATCCTTGAAACACCAGTAGCAGAGTGATATAAAAAGAGATGGGCTACTGCACTTTGAGAAATTTTTTTTTATTGGGTAAATAAGGAAATACTGGGAGCTGTAAATGCTTTTGTCTTTTCTCCTGTTAGGAATTTTAGTATAAGCAAAAATTAGTTTTGAAGGCATACTGATATTTTCATACTACTGAATTTGTAAGTCAAGGGACTCGCATCTGTTTGTTTCCTGGAAGGTATTTGAAGCAGTGATAGCGTGGGTAAACCATGACAAAGATGTAAGGCAGGAGCTAATGGCACGCCTGATGGAGCATGTTCGGCTGCCTTTACTTTCCCGTGAATATTTAGTTCAGGTAAGCAAAAAAGGAATACTGATTGTTTTGCATGTGAACTTTTTCAGTTGGTGTTTTTGTTTTGGTTTTTTGTTGTTTTTGTCTTGTTTGTTTGTTTGTTTTTTTAAGACAGATGGATGATCTTAAACAATCATGTACTGATAGTAAAAAAATAGACAGCTATCGTTATATATGCATGTGCACACACGGAGTCAAGTCACGGACTGTCACATTGAGAGTATCATATTTCTCTGTTTAGCTGACTGCTGTCAGGCTACACTAGTAATCTGAATGATTTAATTAGATGAGATCAGGTTAGATTCATTTTTAATATGATATTTGATAAAACACTTCTTTTAATAAGTGAACTTTAAATTTCAGAATTGAATCTAAGTTGGTTAGGACTTGCTGATAAAGGAAATGTTTCTTTACCTGGTTCAGACAGAAAATATTTTTTTCAAATTTTAAAAGATCATTTTGGATTTTTAGGTGTCAGGTCAAATATTTAGGATTGACAATATCAGGTCACTGTTAACATTAATTAATAGGTGTAGTAGCACCTTGGTGGGTGTTTATTTTAGAAAATCTGTTTTTGTGATAAAAATTTCCTCCCAATTTGTTTGGGTTGTTTGGGGTCTCTTGTTTTGCTTTTGTGGGGTTGCATGTTCTGTTTTGCTGTTGTAGTTTCTCTACTGTTGTGGGGTGTCTTACTAGGTCACTAAATTCTTTTCCTCCACCCTTCCCTTAAAGTGTTCTGTACTCTCTGTGTTTGAGAAATCAAGAAGAGTGCCTGATTGTCAGGAAGCAATTTACCTGACCTAACACTGTTTCTTCTACTTACTAATTTAGAGAATCAACTTTTTTTTTTTTTTTGAGTGACCGCATATTGCCATCACAGAAATTCTTGTCTAACTGTTGTTAAATTACAATATTTAAAAAAAAAATCATCCAAGTAATCTGCATTTCTGTGATATAACACAGGCTTTATTACATTTCAGACTGTTATTTGTGATTTACTTCCTTAACATGCTCAGACCTTGTTACACTTCTATTAATAAACAGAGAGTTGAAGAAGAAATACTGGTTAAGAACAGCAGTGCTTGTAAAGATTACCTCATTGAAGCTATGAAGTATCACTTGCTGCCAACTGAGCAACGAGCACTGATGAAAAGCACTCGAACAAAATTGCGAACCCCTGCTAGCCTTCCAAAAGTAAGACCCTTGTTTTTCCAACGTACTTATTTTGAAGTCCATTTTAACCGATTTCATGAGAACGTGACCATCACTTGGGTTATTACAGTAGGAAAATTTCATACCAGAAGTATTTATCACAAAAAATATAACAACCGATTAGCTTTATACTCCATACTACTTGTGATATAGCTGGTTTAGTCTCCCATCTATTCCCCCTATATACATACCTCCCACCCATCCTAAAAAAAGATTAAAAATGGGGGGCTTTTGTAGTAAACTCTTCAGCATTTGAGAAATGCACAGTTGTGCACCTGGTGTTAGAGAGGTAGTAAGCCTGTTTCTTAAATAAATTCTTAAATAAAATTAAAAATTAAAAAACAAACAAACCCCAAACAAAACAAACAAACAATAAACAAAAAAAAAGACCCCTAACAAAGACCAGTGCTTCTGAGTTGGCACATTTATTCCACTTTTAGTTAAATACAGTCATTTTAGAAGAAAACTGAACAACAATCAGATACTATCTTCTTTGCAGTGAAGTTTTCTCATACTACTATTATGTCACCTGCAGTAATGCAACAGGAGATTCCATTCAGCAGATTACTTTCAAAGGAACCAGATAATGCTGTTCTGTGATGGATGGTCACAGTTCCTTTGAAGATCATAGATGTTGAATTCTCATACCTGAGGATGTGAAGATAAAGCAGGATTTGCCCCATTCACGGGAGGTCTACCTAGACTCAGTTGCTTCTTGCTTTCCTAGCTCAGATATTTCCTCTGGACACAATGATTACTAATTTCATGTGTTTTTTTGTTTTTTAAATAATTTTGCCTAGTTTTCAAGTCTCAAATTTCTTATTTAGGAGAACCCTGGAAGATTATCTCATGTACAGAACCTTGTTTTATTTTTTAATGTACTAGTTTATCTTTCAGGTACTCTCATATATGCAAATAATTAATAACTATTATTATCTCCCTTTTAGTTGATGATGGTAGTTGGAGGACAGGCACCAAAGGCAATTCGTAGTGTTGAATGCTATGATTTTAAAGAAGAACGCTGGCATCAGGTGGCTGAATTGCCTTCCAGAAGATGTAGAGCAGGTAAATAATGCCTGATATTTTTTGTTGCGGTCGGTAATGCTTCAGAATTTAGGTGGCTGTATAAAGCATTGTATGTTCTTTACAACAGTGCACAATATATTTATCTGAGAAGGGCTAAGCCTTGAAGTCAGTTATACTTAAAAGTCAAATTGCTTGCTAATCTGGAGCAATACAAGTTTGATAACTTGACCTTAATTTGTGCTTCAGTTTGTAATCTCTAAAATTAACTGCTTTAGTACCTCCCACAGATACAGAGGATAAATTTAAATATTAACGTATTGTGATAACGAGTAATTATGCTATTAAAATACCCTATTATTACTAAATGACATGGAGAATGTGAAGTGACCAATGACTACTAAAATGTGAAAATGTGACCTTAAAGCAGCCAAGATATCTAAGAAAGAAGAAATTCAGCAAGCATGGTATTCAGAAGTTTGAGTAACAAAAAGTGTCAGAATTTCTAGTGCTTAATCTGCATGAAGTGTGGCTTTACAACACTGTTAAAAGCCTGATAGTGTGGTGAGTATTGTAAATTGTGTCAAGCATCTTAGGACAGTAGGGAATATAATTACAATTAGGAAACTAGGAATTGTAATTAGGAATTACAATTAGGGAATTAGGGAGTACAAATACAATTAGGGAATTTAGGACAGTAGGGAATACAATTAATTGACAAAGAGGCTAAAATGTTTATCTTTCCTCCCTGTTTTCCTTCTCTAGGAATGGTATACATGGGAGGCATGGTTTATGCCGTTGGTGGCTTCAATGGGTCTTTGAGAGTTCGCACAGTAGATTCCTATGATCCAGTGAAGGATCAGTGGACAAGTGTTGCCAATATGCAAGACAGAAGAAGCACCCTGGGAGCTGCTGTATTAAATGGCCTTCTTTATGCTGTGGGAGGATTTGATGGAAGTACAGGTATTTTTGCCTTTATACACTGTTGATTAGCTTTGAGTACTCAACATAATTGTATCAAAATTGAACGTCTCGTTCCCAGAAGCTGCAATGAACATGAGGGTAGCCTGGCATCTTCTGGTGTGGAATGTGCTTTAGTGCTTTAGGTCACATCCTTCTTCCTGAGCAGTGGACTGTTTGCTCCCATCTAAGAGTTTGGGCTTAAGGAATAGTGAATCTTTGACAAGTTCTCTTTTATAGTCAACAGTCCTTAATTCTTGGAAGCTGTGAGCAAAAAAAATTACCAAGTCTCTTTTGTCCTGTTTGCATATGAAATATATCTCTGTGTTTTCATGTGCTATGAATAGAATTAAGAACAGATTTCTCTGACCTGTGGGAAGATCTTGGACATACACTGTTCGTTCTCTTCACAGATGCATTAAATCATTTGTTCAGAGGTGGGCTTTTTCCTTACATATACTTCAGTAATAGTTATTAAGAGAGAGCATTGTGACTTAATTATAAAAGAGAGGGGGGGAAAAAATGCAGGAAATAACTTTTCAGAGTTCCACAAAAGCTTTTATCAATTTGCCCACTTTCAGACACCAAGAACAGATTGACTCTAATTGGCTGCCTTTTGCACAATAATTAACAGTCCTTGAAATAATTTGAACTTTCAGATATGAAGATTTTCCTGGGAGGTAGACAGTATGTTGTACCTAGATTTATAGAGAAATTAATGTTCTATTGTCTTCATAGGTTTATCATCAGTTGAAGTTTACAACTTAAAGACTAACGAGTGGTTTCATGTAGCTCCAATGAACACAAGAAGAAGTAGTGTTGGTGTAGGTGTTGTTGGAGGTAAGTTGACAAATGGTATTAAAAATAAAGGGGGGGATGGGGGGAGAGGCAATCATTTACCCTCCTACCTTTTCCCACTTTGGAAAACATACTTCAGATTACTGGTTTTGCTCAGTGTTGTAATTCAAATGGTATAAACAATATATGATCCTTCTACTTGGGTTTGACCAGCTTTCAGCATAGTTGTTTTAAATAATTTTTTTCAGAGCTTCAGTTGTGTCTGAGGCCGACTGAGGAAAAGCACACTAAGAGTGCATGCTCTAGGTTACACGTCAGCAAAGCTAGAAAGCCTGGTGACTGACG
This sequence comes from Megaceryle maxima, assembly GCA_024605025.1. Classification (NCBI taxonomy): domain Eukaryota; kingdom Metazoa; phylum Chordata; class Aves; order Coraciiformes; family Cerylidae; genus Megaceryle; species Megaceryle maxima. The sequence goes on from JANHGN010002226.1 coordinate 32,957, forward strand.
TGATGACCTTATAAATTGATCTTTAGTTATGCATCAGTGCAGTATTGTGAGCTCTGTTATCTGTGGCTGACTGCTGGTTGCACATTGGGGATGATCTCAAGGACAGTTCCAGGAAAACTGCTGACTTTCAAGTCAGCTTAGTGCTGAATAGACTGGGTGTCACTGCCCAGTGCAGACCAGGGCTGGTTCTTGGGTTTAAAACAGTCTTAGGCATGTGTTTTTACTGCATAGGAACCCCTGCTGTTTCTGATCTGAACACAGGCTGTACAAGTAATGTTCATCTGAAAACTTTTATATGTCTAGGGAGCCTATTTGTGGGCTTCCACTGTTGGACATGATTTTAATTATCTGACTTTTGAACAATTCTTAATTTAAAACAGGGTAAAAGTACCTTTGCATTTCAGCTAGGTGGTTCAAGATCTCTTGACTCATGTTGTTCTTGTTAGACACTGGCTGCCTTTTACATACTAAAAATGACAAGAGCTGCAGCATACTATCTTTAAACAAAATAGCCAGTAACCGATTGATGATAGGTACTAATTAGAAGCTAATTCAGAAAGCGGTGCCTCCCCCTCTGCCTGTGTACCAGACTGTGTGCTTTAGAAATGTGTAGGTTTGTGTTGGTTATCTTTCTAGGTAAACTGTATGCTGTTGGTGGCTATGATGGGGCATCACGTCAGTGCCTTAGTTCAGTAGAATGCTACGATGCTAATACAAATGAGTGGACCTATGTTGCAGAAATGAGCACTAGACGGAGTGGAGCAGGTGAGTGGCTGAGAATCTACTATCCTTGTACAACTGAAACAAATTTGTGGGCTTGAAATGTATCTGAAAATATAAAAGGTAAGCTAAAGTCTGATTGTAATGGCATTTGCTAGTCTTAGATGGCTGATACACTGCAGGTAATAAATTCAGAACTGTCCTAGAGAGTAAGATTCAGCCTGTTAATAGTAAACATCTTTCCTTGCTTTTTCATACTTTTCTTATTACTCTTCTTCCCGTAACTTCTGATGTTTTTAACATGCAGACTAATATGCATGGATTGTGCCAAGCAATTTTAATATCACCTCAATACCAAATTATGAAAATCTACATGGCCAGGATGAAAAAAATGTCTTGCCTTATAAGATGTCTCTTTGCCAGTGTAGAAATGTTTTTTCTAGTAGTGTTTTCAGGTTGACTTTACATGTGAACTGTGACTAGATTTCCTCCTCTTTGAAGGACTTGTTCTGCATTCTGATTCACTGCAGGAAATTTTGTCTTTGTTCATTCTTAAGTTTGTATTACTGTTTTCATCCTATTACTTCCACTTATGTACCCTTTGTTTCATCTTCAGTAATTCTTCTCATCACCCGGTGTTTACATCCTTTGGATATGTATAGGCTACTACATGTTATCCTACTTTACCATTTAGCCAAGGTATATCCATTTATTTCTTTATAATCCTAAAAATCCCCCTTTTTTTTCTTTGAGATTTTTTTTTTTCCTTGCAATTCTGAGTATGTATATTTCTCTTTAAAGATATCAAAAGTGCCTGCGGTATTCCACTCTTGTTTAATGAAACAGTGCTTCCACAACTCCAAATTGACTTTAGCATTTTCATTATCTATTTATATTATGGACTCTAATCTCATCTACTGTTCACTGTCCTCTATTTGTCTTTTGGTATTTCAGGTTTTTTCAACTTGCAGAAGTTGTTTTATTTCTCTAGATGCATTCTGATGGACTTTTTCCAAGTCAAATAACATGATATTATTTTTCTATGTTTATTTTTGTAGTTATGTCACTCTTTTGCAAAGTACCCAATTATGGTTTTTAGCAACACCCTTCAAATATCTACTGATGATTGCATTAATGTGCTTCATAATTGGAAGAGCTGTTGCTACAAATAAAACTGGATGGACTTCTAGTATGCTCAGTAGATAATTAATAATTATCCCAACTTTTCATCTTGCCTTCCATTATTCTTTACTGACTCTGAAAAGTTTTTAATCTGTATCATGATATTTAAATTAAGTCCAAACTATTTCAGAAGGAATATATGCAAGTATTAAAATCATTATTAAAATTAAGATACTTAGTTTGTAATACTTTCATTATACCCTTGCAAAGTCTGCAAGTTGATATGTCTCTTATTGCTAAAAGTAATGTTTTGATTGTGTTTCTAAGCTAAAACTATGATATTAATGAAGGAAACATCATATGCTGTATCTCAAGAAAACATAGCTGTCACATGAAGGTTCAAGTTTACTCAGTCTGTGCATCTTGGAAATAAATTCCAGATTAAAAACTGATCAGAGTTGCAGTAAGGGTATATTAAATACTCCTGTCTAATATTGACAAGTTTTGAGGAAAATATTTATATGTATATATAATAATATAAATGGGCAAATTACAGATATCATTATAAAAAGAAATAGTGTGTTGTGACAAAGCTTCATTTTGCAGTCTGCCCGCACACTCATTTTACCTCAGTTTTTTTTTTTTTTTAAATACTCTGGTTTTGCAAATTATTGTTGAGCTTGTTAGCCTATTTATATGATAGATATTTTCAGAATTTTTT